>PVKA01016093.1:0-48632 GCA_004027165.1 Ctenomys sociabilis | reverse complement strand
TTAAAAATAGTTCTTGGATTTCAGCATTTTAATGTCAATTTATATTTGTCCCATGAGCTCAGTTCTGGGAGAAATTAATTTACCAATGTTCAGGCAGAGAGCATTGTGTCATTTGAATCTAAGAACTTTTTCCAATTGATGAAATCAAATATATAAGAATAAAATACCTTGTTTCTTTGGGAAAGCTTATCTTTAAGATGTTGAAAGTATTTTTATGTATTACAGCACCTTGTTGACTTTCTCAACTATAAAAAAAATGCAAAAAATGAAAACTTGTATAAGTTTCTACCAGAAATGTTGGTGTTGTTATATATTACCTCATTTAAGATTCTTAGGCTGGAATAAATATTGTGAGTTTGGTCTCCAGGAAAACAGAAGGACTACAGCGGAGCACTAACTATGTTCAAGAGGAATAGATCCTTCCATATGACATCAGGTATTTGTCCTGTGATACGACTTTTATCTGACAGCAATGTAACCTGAAACAAAAATATAGGACAATCTTGGAGAAGACTAAGAACAACTGAGATTCTCTGTAATTTATGACAAGCTTAGGTTATTCCGTATCTCATGTTGTTAAACTTATGACACAAAGGTGATACGATGAGTTCAACATTTTATATTTAGAGTGGTTAATCTATTCATCCAATATTATACATTTCCCACTACAGTATTCTCCTGTCAAATTACAAATCTGCTACTTTGGGTAATGCTGAAAATTGAGCCAAAGGCCTTTTGCACATTCAACATGGGTCTGTCATTGAGCCACACCACTGTCCGTCGCCGTCCCCGACCCGCGGAAGAAGACACTCGGACACTCAGCAACGGGTTCAGCAAGCCTTTATCGAGTGTGATGCAAGCCTCTACATGCGTCCGCTACCCGCGGCTCCTATCGTGCAAGCATGGCGAATCTCGTGATACAGCAAGCTATATAGATTTCACAAACCAATCACAATTGTACACGTGTTTAAATAGCATTGGTGGGATCATAAAAAACGGCGGGCCTTTCTCTGAACAGGAGGGGCCCAGGCACAGCAACAAAAACCCGGAAGCCGGAGGTGGGCGCTATCTTAGCAGACACGATGGGCGGGGGAGCCAAAAACGGCCGCCATCTTAGAGCGGCTCCCGACACACCACCACATCTCAGACGTGTCACTCCTCAAAGTTCCTATGCCTTTTTCTGAGCAACTTATTTCTATCTCCATCATCATTATTTTAACATATTTATTTTTTATTTATTTTGCTGATTTGAGATCTTCTTGCCAATGAAATCAAATATATAAGAATAAAATACCTTGTTTCTTTGGGAAAGCTTATCTTTAAGATGTTGAAAGTTTTTTTATGTATTACAGCACCTTGTTGACTTTCTCAACTATAAAAAAAATGCAAAAAATGAAAAGTTGTATAAGTTTCTACCAGAAATGTTGGTGTTGTTATATATTACCTCATTTAAGATTCTTAGGCTGGAATAAATATTGTGAGTTTCAGGTCTCCAGGAAAACAGAAGGTATTTTGCTATTGAAACCTCAAGTCAAATAAATTGTTATCACTTTTGGTCAGTAGATGGAGAACACTAAGTAATACAACTCTAATTTGAAGGAATTTTGAGTGCTTTTCACCTGTTGCAAAGATAACTTTATGCACAGATCCTTCTTAATGCTTCTAAAATACTTCCTAGAATATGGCAAGGCTCACCAATCAAAGATAAGGGCCCACGTGGCCATCTTAGGATGCCTGAATAGTAGAACCTGTTTTTCAGAATAATAGATAGCATAAACTACTGATCTAAAGGAAACTTATGTTAATAGGTCTTTTGCATGGAAAAGACAGCTCTGTTTAATTTGAATCTATGTATTACTCTATAGCAGAGTGAAAATGTTGAGTACATTTTTCAGAAACAGTCTCAGAGTCACCAGTGGAAGAATAGCCAATTTCCTGCCACTGAGAGCAATCAAATTAAAATTAAAGAACACATAACAACAAAACTAAATTTGAAGATGCATCTACTAGCCCCCCCCCATAGGCACATCTTTACTCAAATGCTAAGTACATGTACCAATGTCTACTTCATGTGTTTTGGAATTTTATTTCTAAGATTTACCCCCTTTCCATAGGGCTATAATATATCTGTAAAGCAAATATTTCCCCCCTTTCCACAGGGCTGTATTTACCCCCTTTCCATAGGGCTACAGTATACCTGTAAAGCAAATATTTCCCTTTCTTCAACGGGTGGATAAATAAGAGCTACTTTCTCAAAGCTCCTTGCCAATTAAGTTTACAGTTACAACCCTCACATGAGCAGCGCTGCATAAAATTTGAAAGATGGAAGAGAATCCAAACCCATATCATTACTTCTCCAATAGGATGAGAGTGAAGGACAGGACTCAGCAAGACTGAGACTACAGAGCTCAGAGGCTCCCTCTCAGGAGTTGAGATTATTTCTGTAGCACATCTGTAGTTTCTGACACTTACTGACACTGAAAATTGTCATCTCACCATAGGATGCACCTTTCTTTTCTACTGATTGCCTATCTCTTCCATTGCTTTGTAGGAACCGTATTATCTATATTAGAATCACTGTTGCTCAAAATACCTTGTGTTATTTTTCTCCCCTGCACAACCCCAAGTGATAGATTCATTGCCTTGAGTATCATCTGCATGACAAAATGTTCCATCTGCTCAGCGAGATTTGTTACATTGTCTTAAAACTGTGCACCATTATTTTTGGGTACACAGTTCTCACTGCTGGTTAATGAATCGATAGTGTTAAGTCGAGATAAAATATATTTCAGCATAATTTAGTATTATAGTAAAAGCAAATAAAACATACATAGATCTGTGGATAGTTATCATTTTGCTCAATACCAATATAGAGTTACTGGTGGTATTTTTCTATTCATATATAACTTATATAGCTTTTTTTTCATTTAGTTTTATTTTATTAAAATGCAAATGTCAATCAGACAGTTTCAAGGCACCTTAACCATACAGATTCAATGAATTAATACATTGAAAACTGTTTTCATAACGTTTTGATATTGTACAAGGTGCATACATGATATTATATTTACAGATATTATTTTAGCAGATATCTCTTATCAGTGAATTAAGAGTGTAGTTGCTTACTTATCTTTTTTTATAGCTGAATTATATCAAAAATTCAATAATTATTTACCTAGTGGATGACCATAGTACTAAAAGCCGACATAATATCCTGTCCAACCACCATTACTGCAGATCTTGCCTCTCATAAAATTATGTAGAAGCACAGCGTTATCTATCCCAACTGTACTGTCTATACACACACAACATGATTTTTTCTTTCTACAACCCTTCCTTTGTCTACACCTGTCAAAAGTGGGCACTCCATTGGCATTCAACTAACTTAGGTGCTTGAACTTGACACCACAATCCAACACAGTCCAGCATTCTGCAACCATAGGGAGTTATTCAAAGAAATTGTCGACCACATCCATTTACAGCTTAGCTTAATATTATGGGCTCACGATGTATATTTCATTTTTATACTTTTATACTTTTATACTCATAAGTGAAATAAACCAGACATACATGTGTAAATATTATATAGTCTCCCTAGTATAAAAAGCGAAAAGCAGAAATACAAAAGGAAACGTACAACAAGTAAAATCAATTGAGTCAGATGAGGCAAAGTGAATGGCATATGCTGCAGGATACTAATCAGCTTTTCTTCTGGATGGTTAACAACCTAAGGTCACAAGTCAGAGTTGGAGAAATAGAAGAGCCACAAGGCCAGCCAACATTTTGGCCCTAGTCTTTCAAGGTCAGCAAAGACTCAGGACATAGGAGAACCTGTACTGCAACATCATGAGACTCAGGTGAGCTCCAAATTTTCTGAACAAGGAGATTATGGAGCCACAGAGGAAAGAGATTGAAGTTCTAAAGTGTGACTGGGGAGAGTCACATGAAGAGAAAACTTTCTCTCAAGCTCTCAAAGAGAGCATACTGGTCAAGCATTGGCCGTGACTCATCCACATGGATGACACAGACAAAGGAACTACAGAATAATGTACAGGACTACAAGATAAACCCTGAGAGGACTTCAATGACCACATAGGAAATGTAAAGTTCTTGTGTTGGTATATAAGTTTTGATCGAACTTATATAGCTTTTAAAGGCACTTACTGATAAAATGTCGTTAAGTTAGAAGTTAGAAGAATTGGGCCAAGAAGATAGCTCAGTGGAATAAGCTCTTGTCTGGCAAAGGCAAGGTCCTGAGTTACAATCCTAGGTACTGCAAAAAATAAATGAATAAAATTAGAAGATTCAATGAAAATTGTAGCATCCATTTAAAATTATAGTATGACATTTTAAATAAGTCAAGGGCATTTAAATTTAAGGCTGTTTCTCTGTATTAGGTGCTTTATTTTGATCCACAAGGTTTGGGTTAGGATGTATGCCTTGGAGAAAATTCAAGTTCTTGAGCAAGTGAAGGAGCAGGGAGTGCTCTCAGGAGATATTTCTTTTTAATTTTTGTTTTATTGAAGTACAAATATCAATGAGAAAGTTTTAAGATACCTTGACAAGATGGATTTGATAAATTAATACATTGCAAACTATTTTCATGATGTTTTGGTATCATAGAGGGTGCATACATGATATTATGCTTACAGACATTATTATACTGTATGTCTCTTATCATTAAATAGAGTGTAGCTGTTTGCATATCTTATTTTTTATACCTGAATTACATCAAAGATTCAATAATTAATACTTTCTACCTTGTTATTTTTCTAGTGGTTGTCTATAGTACTAGAAGCCGACATAATATCCTGTCCAACCACCATTAGTGCAATTCTTGCCTCTCATAGGATTATGTAGAAGCATGGTGTTACCTACCCCAACTGTACTATCTATACACACACACATCATGATTCTTCCTTTCTATATCTCTTCCTTTGTCTTCACCTGTCAAAGATGGGCACTCCATTGTCATTCAACTAGCTTAGGTGCTTGAATTCAACAACACAATCCAACACAGTCCAGCATTCCACAATAGTGAGTTATTCAAAGAAGTTGTCAACCATAGCCATTTACAGCTCAGCTTAATATTATGGTCCCATGATATATACTTCATTTTTATACTTTTCTGTTGGATGGTTAAGACCTAGATAGAGCAAGTCTTATATACCAACACATGTACTTTATGTTTCTTATGTGATCAGTGAAGTCCCCTCAGGGTTTATCTTGTAGTCCTGTACATTATTCTGTAGATCCTTTCTCTGTGTCATCCATGTGGATGAGTCACGGCCAATGCTTGACCAGATTGCTCTCTGTGACAGCTTCAGAGAAAGTTTTCTCTTCATGTGACTCTCCCCAGACACACTATAGAACTTCTGTCGTTCCATAATCTCCTTGTTCAGAAAATTTGGAGCTCAACTGAGTTTCATGATGTTGCAGTACAGGTTCTCCTATGGCCCAAGTCTTCGCTGACCTTGGCAAGCCAAAAGCAAAAATACAAAAAGAAAGAAACATACAACAACAACTAAAATCAATTAATCAGATAAGGCAAAGTGAATGGCATATGCTGCAGGATACTAATCAACTTTTCTTCTGGATGCTTAACAACCTAAGTTCACAAATCAGAGTTGTGAGAGCCACATCTCAGAAATTTGCAAGGCAGGGAGGTAAGCAAAAGGAAAGGAAGAGGTAGACAATGGCCAGAAGGTGGTACCATTGTATCCTAGCCTCAGGCATTACCACAGCGAGCCCTGGGGTCGCCCAAGTCACAAATGTGCTCTACCTTGCAGCAAGGGGACCTTTTCACCTTTATATCAGCGTGTTGTGGGCCTTAGTGTGCTTGAAACAGATTTGTATATAAAACTTCAGGCATTTGAGAGCTAATAGCTTGGGTGAGAGAAACTTCTTGGAAGAAAACAAAAAATGTGATTTTTTTTTTCTTTCTTTTAGTACATAGACTTACAGCAGTCGAGGGTTAGATGCATGATCCCCAGAAGATCAAGCTAGGTTTTTAGTGATATCCATTACAGATTTGTTACATGTAATTTTTGAGAAGATATAACATGTTTTAGTATCTGAACAAGAAAAGGGTATCAAAAACATAAATTATGTCTCGCTCTTCTTTCCTCCCATGCCCTATTTATTTTTGAAGCTTTAAAACATGCACTTCCATTACATCTTTTTTAGTTTCCTTATGTAAGAAAAAGGAAACATAAATACAAATTTCTTTGTATTTTTCCATTTGTATACACATACATAGCCCATGTATACTAGTGTATAATGCTAATTCCAATATTCACTGGCTTGCATTTATGTTTCTAACAGAAGCTATGTGCTGATACCCATCCATATTAGTACATTAGGCTCATCCTCATTGTTTAAGTTGCATAGAGACCCATTGCTTATAATTTCTGCACAGAGTCATCCTGTACTAAACATAATTTTCTGCCCACTAATCTGTGCTCACAAAACTCTATTTATTTGTATGTGCCATGTAATTAGTGATGCTTTAGAAAAACCTGGGGCTAGTGAAGCCACTGAAATAGGCAATATCTCATAACAAATGTGATATATTGATATCTAGGCTACTGTTAATCTATGCTGTGAAGTAAGGTGCATGCAATATAAACAGATATGAAAATTCACATTTTTTTATTTATTAATGTAACTAACAATGTGAAGACCTTTGTGCAATTCAAAAGTAGCACAACAGATAGACTATTCAACAAAAGAATGCAAACAGCTGAGAATCATAAAGCATTTCATTGTACTTTGAATTAAAAGCAAGAGCTCTGAAACACTGTGGCATGCTTATTCTACTTTAGAAAATCATTCAATTTATGCCAATTGAATGCAGTGGTCGCCCCACTGCCTTGCATCACATTATACAGAAACTAATTTATATCTTAACAAAACTTCTGCTAAGATCTTTCCTGGTACAGCCTAAAAATTAAGGCATATTTTATGATGTGCCTTAGCAGAATAACTGATAGCATTGGTCTCCTCTTCTACAACTGCGAAAACAAAACCCTTGCAATGATGGATACACAGAAAGTGTTTCCCCATTACTTTCATCCTTGTGGGCCATGATTAATAAAACATTGCAATGTCTAAAAGAAATATATATGCTTATTTTCCACTTTCTATCAGAATCTACTTAATGGAATAGAAGCAGTAATAATAATAAGTACCAATGTGTGTCACTGAAGTTAGGGAGAAATATATTGTACTGAAATGTTTTAAATTTAAAAAGAAAGCCAAAAAAGGACTACTTACTCTTTGGGGTATTGCAGTGTCAAAAGAACTTAGGACTGTTGAACCTGTTATTATCCATCCTCCTTTTTGACCTTAACCAAGAAAATCTTCTTACGTGCTTGTCTCTTACCAAGTAGATTAATGCATTCAGGATATAATAGGTCTCTGAAGTGATTTGCATGTATTGATTAAATGTCATGAATGAAATGCTGTAGGTTAAATTACTAGAGACACACAAATGGAGAAAGCACAATTGTAAGTATTGTTTAAATAAATTACTTGGCAATTCCTCTTGACACATGATTATATTCTTTACATCTACCCAACATCTATGTAAGGAGCAAGAGTATAGCATAGAACTGCAATGTTAAAGAAGTTTGACAATGGACTCTAGCACTGGAGAAACTGCCCCTAGAAAGTCTTCACTACATATACAGCTATACAATGAATAATCCTTGAATCTAAGATTAATTAATATTTCATAGAAAGCACACATTTCAAAATGGAGACTGGCACAGAAGTTTACTATTAAAAGCAGAATTTACTTAGAAGATTCTATCATAGGTTTCAGCCTGACTGCTGGGCAAGATGATGGAAAGGATCCTTGGTTCATTAAGTAAATTCAGGAAGAGTAGCTTATATTGGAATGTACAAGGGTTTCAGAACCCATGTGCTTTGTCATTTTCTCCATAATTCCATAAAATGATTCTTTTGTATGTACAAAATGTGGTCAGGTTGATGACTGTTTAGACCAGTACTACATTTATTAGATCACATGTTTATAACAAACAGTGCTGGAAGTCACATCACTTATTTCCCAGGACCAATGCACACCTTACTCAAAATTCTCACCTTGTGAATTCTACCGTGTGCAGTCTTAACTTTTAAGTTCTTATAGATAATATATTTTCAATAATTTAGATTTGTTATTATAATGCTGTTCCAAGTGTTAGAACTTAGATCTAAATTTCTCCTAAAGTCTCTCGTACTCAGAGGTAAGGTATTTGGAAGGCGACGGGATCATGGGGTGCTATACCAAGTGGTGGTTTAATCCTCTGGTGAATTCATGGCTCAGTGCACTGTTAGGGAAAGGGCCTGGTTGGAGGTGGGTTGCTGGAGCGTGGATCAGAAAGATGTGCACTAGTCCCTGCTTCTCCCCAACTCACTCATTTTTACTGCTGCTCATCCCACCTTTCTGCTTCTTCGTTGAGCTGAATCTACTAAAAGTGTGAGCCTAAATAAACTTTTCCTCTTTACAAGGAATGCCCTTGGTGTTTTCTCCCAGTAACAAGAAAGTGACTGCAAAAATATGAAAGAAAAGATTTTTATTCACAGTCTTATAAAAATCAGATCTAATTATGACTTAAAAAGAAATATGCTTAAATTTTATAAGGGCCTGTATAAAACAAGAAACTATCAGAAAAATAAGCACAGAGGAAACAAATAAAAACATTACCTAACCAGGCTTGGCAGGGCACAACTGTAATCACAGCACTCAGGAGACAGAGGCAGGAGGTTCATTGTGAATTTAAGACCAGCCTGGACTGCAAAATAAGCTCATGACCAGGCTAACTGCTTAACTGCACAATGAGAACATGCCTCAAAAAGACCAGGAATCAACATAAAAAATGACAACAATAACAACAGAAAACATTAACCTAAAGACATCAAGTCTGAAAGAAGAAGAAATCTGGACACATATTCTCATCAGATACCAGAGAAAATTAATAAGATTACACTTAAAGTTTTGAGAAAAAAAATATTTTCTGCCTAAAACTCTGTTTAAGAGATTCTGTTGAATCTAGAATAAATGAGGAAGAGTCAGCCAAATAGCTCAGCAGATTATAGCACCCGCTTAGGCAGACACATGGGCCTGAAGTTCAATCCCCAGCCCTGCTGTGCCAGTCGATTGAGACTGAGCATGGAGGCATGCCTTTAAACCCAGCACTTGGGATGCTGTAAACAGGAGGATCACTAAGAGTCTGACAGGGCTGGGGAGATGGCTCCGTGGGATAAGTGCTTCCCTGGCAAGCGCAAGGGCCTGAGTTCAATTCCCGGTTCCACAAAAAAAAAAAAAAAAAGAAAAGAAAAAGGAAACTAGGAGTCTGACCTATGCAGTGAGACCCTGTGGATGCTGTTCTAAAATACAAAATAATAATAATAATAATAAATCAAGAAATAGAATAAATGAAGGAACATGGTATACCTCATGCCTGAGACCTCTGTAGCTGGTACCTGAGACCTGGGTCACTTGATGAGCTGCAGAGCAATAAATAATGTAATTCATAGTGTCAAGTCAGTAGCTGCAAAGTGTCTGACACATACCATTTGCAGTCTGGCATGTTAGCCAACCATAGTTTCATACACGGAGAAAGTGTGACTAGAGATTTTGGAGTCAAAGGTAGAGGATGCTGTTACTCATGGCACAGGAGATAGTATACGCTTTGCTTTGAAGAGGTTCCCTCACAACGCCTAACATGAGCAATGAAGAGTGGATAGGTAGGCATTACACACACACATACACACACACATACACATACACACATGCACACACACATACACACACACACATACACACTCTCTCTCTCTCTCTCTCTCTCTCTCTCTCTCTCTCTCTCTCTCTCTCTCTCTCTCTCTCTCTGTTGGTCCAGCTGAGGGACTCCAAGCATAGAGAGCTTCTAGTCTTAAAAAGAGCAATCAGGAAATCTACCCCAAACTTTTCCCTATAAGAAGACAGCTTCTGTGTCCACCTGGTCAGAAAACTAACCACTACCTGAGTGTTTGGGCATAGTCATCCTTTTGAAATTCTTGTAGAGCAAAAGCTGCCACAGGTTGGGTAGAAATGCCACTGAAAATAGACTCCCAAAAAATGGTGTCAGCGTTTTTACCGTACACGTAGGAGGTTACAGTTTAACCAGTAAAGCTAATGGTTTTAAGTAGCAGCATGGATCCCAGTCACAATTAACCAAGCCTGAAATAATTTTATCCATGTCACAATTTAGGAAATATCTTGTAGGATGAATTCTTAGGAAAATATTTTAAATTTATCTCAGACAATTGGGTTTGAGATTCAAAAATCATCAATAATTGGATACATGAAACAGTTATTCTGACCAAAACAATGGCACAACCATGCTGATCGAAGTATGAAGCACAAGTCTTTGAGAAGAAAGTCTAAAATAAACTGTAGGATTTCACAAAAGTGTAAAGTACTTTAGTGTTTGAAAGCTTGAGGACATGTAGACTGCAATTTTAAAAGTCACTTAAGAATAAAGAAATTGGTATGCCATAGAAGATTATAGTCCAACAAGTTATATATATCCAAAGCAAAATAAAAAAGGAAAGAATGAATTTCAACTTAAAAATCTCCACTCAGAGTCCTTTTTTTCTTTATACCTAATGAGTAAAATTATTGGTTAAAGTGAAAATAGCATAAAGCACATGAGTATGGCACAGTAAGAAAAGAGGGACATTCAGAAACACTGAGTAAAATTATTTTAATGGGACCTATGGCCCAAAGACAGATGAAAACATAATATGAGTCTGAAAAACTTGCTTCTCAAGAAAGGAGAATGCATTTAAAATATTTTCAGAGAGTCCTATGCTACTTCTGCTACCATATCATCAATGTGTGAAACAAAGATTCTATAACACTAAAATATAAGAGTTACCGATTACTTTTTCCTAACAAGTTATTTATTTATTTTTCTATTTAGTATTTTAAGAAAAGGTCCACAGAGTGTTCAGGTTTTCATTACCAGATCAGACTTGTAGTGATCCACTTGTTTACAACGTCCCAAGTGCTGGGATTACAAGTGTGTGCCACCATGTCCAGTCTCAATTGCCATCTTAGCACACTGTACCTCCCAAGTAATTTAAAAGTGAAAAGTAAATTTATTTTGAATTTTAAAAATTAAATGTAATTAATTTTATAAAAGTAAAAATATTTTCAAGATTTTGCAATAGTCCATAAAGAATTTTTTTAAGAAGACCTTCCGTATTTAATGACCAAATCATAGATGGGCATCTGAAATGAAAGGTACTTCTCCGATGAAGAAATTCAAATGCCAGATAAATACACAAAAAGTATTCAATGGCACTGGCCATTTGAAAAATGCAAATTAAAACAACCCTGAAATTCCATCTTACTCAAAAGAATAATTATTATCAAGAAATCAACCAACAGAAAAATGATGAGAATGTGGAGAAAAAGGAACCTTTTTCCATTATTAATGAGACTATAACTGATGCAACCCTATGGAAATCAGTAGATCAAAATACTAAAAAATAGAGTTAAAAATGTCATTTCACAGTGATGCATGCATGACACTCTTTAGCAGTACAATTCACAATAGTTGAATATTGGAAAAAATTTATATGTACATCAATGGATGAATGGATAAAAATATGTTATTTATACATGATGAAGTACTATACTGCCATAAAAGGATAAATTTCAGTCATTTTTAGGAAAATAGGTACAATGGGCCAGGGAGATTGCTCAGTGGTCTAAGTGCCAGCCTGGCAAATGAAAGGACTCTGGCTCTATTCTTGGTGCTGCATGCCATGCTGGCCCTATGTCATACCAGCCACCGAAACTGAACATGGTGGTACATACCTGTAATCCTAGCACTGAGAATGCTGAGACAGGAATATCTGAGCTGCATAGTAGGGCCCTGTGCCAAATAAATAAATAAATGATCAAAAACAATATTTAAAAGAAAAAGAAAATAGGTACAACTTGGGACCACAATAATAATTGAAGCACTCAGACACTTAAGCTTAAATATCATGTGTTTTCTCTTATATGAATATATATGTATATGTTAGGAAAACATACAGAAAAAGAGTATTGTACTGTACTTTGCACAATATATCTAAAAGTGTATCTTTACTTACCACAAGTGTCTTACTGGTCTTCTATGTTCTTTGGCCTATTGGCTTTCAATTTGTATTCATTATAAGTAACTTTATCAGGATTTATAAGATAAGCAAATGAACCTAATGCTAGAAAAATAAAAAAAGATGATGGAGAAAATGACAAAATGAATGGCACTAAAATGTGTTAATATATTTAAGCGTACCAAACCTCTAAAATGAATGCAATCATTATATACTGAAATGTGTGCTAATAAAAGTTTTAAAAAGACAAAAAGTATGCTGAACAAAGGAAAGCTAAGTAACAGGTGAGATATTGGTATTATACTTATTGCACCAGGAAGCTAGAGATAGAGTAGACTTTATACCATAGCAGATAGAGAGTCAGGGGTATAGGTCTGTGGCATAAGCACCTGCCTGGCAAGCACAAGGTTTTAAGTTCAATCCATGGTGCCAGAAAAAATCAAATAGAGATTCAAGAGTATATGACAAATGATGGACATATTACAGATGAAGAAATAAAACTAAATGCATAATGATATCTATTGATAGAAACAAATGGAAATGGAAAGTACATGGGTAAGATTATTTTATCTATCACAGATAGAAGTCTATAATTCAAGATCATAAATTAAAAACTAACTGATAACTTTTTATATTAATTTCATTAAGAAAGAAGTAGCAATGAGACAGTTTCAAAATAGGTTAGTAGGACAGTTACAATAATTAATACATTGCATATTGTCTTTATAGTAGTTATTCATATTCATTTCAATTTGTATACATGATAAGTAACTTTATCAGCTTTATAAGATAAACAAATGAATCTGATGGTACAAAAATAAAAAGATGATGGAGAAAACAAGAAAATGAATGGTACTAAAATGTTAATATATTTAAATGTACAATCCCCTAAAATGAATGTAATCATTATATACTGAAATGCAGCACAAGATGCAGACATGATATCTTGTCTAAACACTATTAGTTCAAAACTTTCTTCTCTTTGAACTAAGAGAAAGTAGCTGTATATCTATGCTATTTTGTATATATAGATATGTACAAAATAGCATAGATATACAGCTATGTATATATATATATATATATATATATATATGTATATGTATATATACATATATATATATATATATATCTTTCACTACAAAATGGTCCTTCATCTTGTATATATACATATATGGTCCTTCATTTATATCCCTCTTTTGTTTACTTTCGTCAGAGATGGGTATTCCATTGCCATTCATATATTGCAGGTACATGAATTTAGCAAAGTTATTCAATACAGTCCAGTGAGGGCTATTGCTCCTTTGTGACCTTGAGATTTCTGAATAATTTCCAATTTTCAACTTGATAAGTGACTAGTCCTTTTAAATTACACAACTGAAATCAATAAATATCATCTTTATTATACAAAGGGGAAAAATAAGAGAAATAAAACAAAGAGTTAATATTTGTCTACCTGGAAAAAAGAAAGGAAAAGAGAATCCCCAAGGACTTGTGCCTTATCCTGCTATGTACTGAAATGTGAGATGCAACTAACAGTCTGGTTAATAACAATTTATGCAGTTGTCAATCTTTCTGATCAATGTATCAATATTTTACACTGAGAAATAACACAATTAAGAATCAAGATCGTGAGAAACACTTGGGGCAAAAGTGTTCCTAAAATGATACTGAAATTGACAATACAGAGACAGCATTTTCAATAGACATCCTAAGAAAGGTTTCACTGTTTTCTTTTTAAAGATTACAAATCAACATTTGTTATTACAAATGAACACGAATGCATTGGGTAGATATTGTACTTCTTCTTTTTTTTTTTTTTTTTTTTTTTTTAGAACTGGGTATTGAACTCAGGCCCTTGCGCTTGCCAGGAAAGCACTTATTCTACTGAGCCATTTCCCCAGCCCTATTGTACTTCTTTTACCATGCGTAATACAGAAAATTTTCTGGACAAGTAATAATGCTAACAATAGTCCTCCTTTACTCATGATTTAAAAATGGGATAAATATCCTTCTAAATATTAGAAAAGCTCAAGACTAAATAAAAATCTGAATTAAAGGTATTAGTGGGGCTGGGGAGATAGTTGGGCAATCTAATCACTTCACGAACACAAGGTCCAAGGTGACGACTCCTGCTAGCACATCCCATTCCAGCCACCAAAAGTGGGCATGGTGGCATATGCCTGTAATCCCAGGATTGAGGAGGCTGAGAAAGGGGAATCACTATGAGTCTGACCTATGTGATGAGACCTTGTATCAAATAAATAAATATTTTTAAAATAAAGATAAAACATATTTTTACACATGATCATCTAAATAGATGCAAAAAAAGCCTTTGACAAAATCACTCACTGAGAGCAAAAACCCTATATAAAATTGGAATAGTCTTCATCCCAGTCTGATAAAAATTATCTATGACAATCTAACAGTTAACATCATACTAAATGGATAAAAACTTAAGGATTTCACTTTAAAATGAGGAACAAGACAAGGATATACACTATCACCAATCCTACTTAAAATAATTCTAGAAATATTAGCCAGAGCAATTAAACAAGAGAGAAAGTAAAAGGAATAAAGACTGAAAAGGAAAAAATGAAATTATTATTATTCACAAATGACATGATATTCAACATAGAAGTCCCCTAATATTCTACCAAAAGACTTGTAGATTTAATAACCAAATTTAGCAGTGTAGCTGGATACAATGTCAGCATGTAAAAATCAGTAGCATCCCTGTTTACAAACAATAAACACACTGAGCAAGAAAATATAGGAAAAATCCCATCTTTCACAATAGTATTCCCAAAGCGAAATACTTAAGAATTAATCTCACAAAGAAAATGATATATCTATACAGTGAATATTATTATAGTCCAGAAAAGAGATTGAAGAGAATTTCAGATAGTAAGATATTCCTTCATATGCATGAGAAACAACACTCTGAAAGTGGCCATAGTTCCAAAATTGTTATACAGATTCAGTGCAATCTAGATTAAAATTTCCTTAGTGTACCTCACAGATCTAGAACAAAGAATTCATAAAATTCATCTGGATCCAGAAGAGACCTAGAATAGCAAAAGCAATCCTGAGCAACAGAGGAAAGGCCGGAAGCACCACTATCCCTGACTTGAAATTGTACAAAGCTGCTGAGATAAATTCAGCCTGCACCGGGCAAAACAAAGACAGATGTGCTGATCAGCTGAGCAGATAAAAAGATACAGGCACAACTACAAATACACTCAGCCACCTTATCTTTGACAAAGAGGCCAAACATGTTCACTGGAAGAAAGATAGTCTCGATGCTAGAAAAACTGGCTTTCCACTTGGTAAAGATTAAAATTAAACCCATGCCTATCATCATGCAATAACTTGTCAAAATGGTTCAAATATTTAAATATTAAAACAGAAATACTAAATCTAGTGGAGGAGAAAATCGGTATGAATCTTGAAGACATAGAAGTAGGCAGGGTGATCATGAACAAAAACAAACTGTGTGGGAAATATTTCAAAAAATCACCTACTGGAAACTCATCTTAAGGAAAAGATTTTACATGTCAAACGAAATCACCAACAGGGTAAAAAAATATTTTAGACCACTGTCCCTTAGACAAAGGACTTCTCTGTAGAACATATAAGAAGTTTTAAAAAATGGTCCCCCCCAAATTAAAAGACAAAATTCAAAAGTGGCAGCTTTTCAGATGAAGAAATACAAGTGAAAAATAAATGTACAAAAAAATGTTCAACATCATGGTCACTGGAGAAAGGCAAACTAAAATATTACTGAGGCTCTATATTACACCAGAAAGAATGACTATCCTTAAGAAGTAAACAGGGGCTGGCAAGATAGCTCAAGGAGCTAAAGTGCCTGTCTAGGCACGCTTAGGCAAGCACAGGGATGTGATTTGATCCCTGGCACCACATGCCACTCCAGCCACAACCAGGGCATGCTAAGCAGGCCACAGAGTCTGGTGTAGTGGCACTCTTCTGTAATGGCTGAACACAAGAGGAACACCATGAGTCCAAGCTGCATAGTGAGACCCTGCAACAACCAAATAGATTTTGTTTAAATGTAAAAAAGTAACAAATGCGTCAGGGCCTGTTATAAAAAGGAACACTTCTCCACTCATGGTAGGAGTGTAGACTGTCATAAGTACTATGTGAAGATGTCTCAAAAAACTAGAATTAGAAGTCCAGTTCAATCCAGCTATTTTTCTTCTGAGTACTTTTCCAGAAGACCTAAAATTATACCACAGCAATGCATGCAACTGATTTTTATAGCAATGCAATTTGTCGTAGCTAAGTCTTGGAAACAACTCAAGCTGAGAATGGATAGAAACGATGAGGTATATTTATACAGTGCAGTATTACTCAACTATAAAGAAAGATAAACTTGAGACTTTCATAGGCAAATAGATGCAACTAGAGACCATACTCATAAATTAAATAAATCAGACCCACATGTGTAAACACTGGGGCTTTCCTAGTATAAGAGCTAGTCTCCCTATTGTAAGAACATGAAAGAGCAAATAAAACTTGAAAGGAACAACAGGTACTGTGGAAAAAAATAATACTCAAAGTGAAGGAACAGCTCAGATGAATAAAAGGAAAAAGAAATAATGAAGGGGAAAATATATATGTACATACACAGGCTAGCTTGGATGACTATACTGCTGATTTCTGCTAGTCTACTGAAAGGAGCAGTTAATGCTTAGTGATTTTCTTCTTTTTAATTTTTTGACCTAATTTTCGTGCTTGTATCTGGTAATCTGAATAACTAATTTGAAAGCAACAATATGCAATATAACAAGGATTGTTGAATTCCCATCATCTTGTTTGTGAAATTTTGTATTATCTCTAACTTTTTTAGTATTTTTATTATTATTTTAAAAACTATATCTTGGAAAATTTCTGCTTGATAAACAAAAACTAGCTTAAAGAGCATGCAAACAATATCTGATCTCCATTTCCCCAACTCAATTTTACTTCAAGAAAAGAATTAATATTAGATTTATTTATTACACATATTACTAAAAAAGAAAAGTATTTATCGTCAAATTCAAAATTTTGTCATGTTCATTACATAACTTTCAGATGCAGTTGTACATATTTTTCTATTATTTTAGGTATAGATTTTTGTTGTTGATTGCTTTTTATTTTTTAATAATTGTTATTTATTTTAATGAGAAAAAAGATGAAATGGTGATGAAACAGTTTCAAAACAGGTTAGTAGGATGATTACAATAATTAATACATTGCACATTTTTGTCTTCCTAGTAGTTATGCAGAGGACAAGATGCAGACATGATATCTTGTCTAAAGTATATTAGTACAAACTTTTATTTTCAATGAACTGCAAGAAAATAGCTGTGTATCCACCCTGAATCTCTTATGTAAGTTGATTGCTTTTTATTTTTAAAGAGAATGCAAAAATAATTTTAAAACATTAAAAGCAATGGAGAATTTCAGTAAACAAAATGATAGGAATTCAACAATGATTGTTTCTTTTCCTATTGTTGGTTTCAAAGCAGTTGTTCAGATTAGTACACATAAGCCCCTAAAATTGGGCAGATTTTTTTTATCACTTTCTTTTGCATTGAAATTTTACTTGCTAGAAATAAACACAATCATATCTGTATCTATAGTCCAAAGTTTATTTAGAAATACAGAATCAAGCAAAAGGAAGAGAGATATGAGGTAGAGCTGGTTACAAGATAATTTGCAACAGAGAGTAGGGATTGTGGGAGCAGTTCATTGTTGTCTGAGCTCATTAAGTGGAAGCAATTTGGGTGATAAGTAGCTTAATGATTTTTTTTTGGTTCAGAATTTGAGAATGGAATCACAAAGCTAGAATATTATTTATAAGAAACTGATCACTGAGCAGAAGACATAGTAATTTACACTAATTGCTCTTGCACTTGTGCACCTACCTTGCCTGTACTCTGATAAAGTACAGTTTGTTTTAAACAGAAAAGAGGGGAGTGTGCAACATTCTACTTAGTGAACTATGCCCAGAATATTTTAGAGGTAGAAGTGTTTAACTCTTTCAAGCAAAGTGTGACCTTCGGAAAAGAATTGTTTCCAGAATTGTTTCTTTCCTTTCCTTCATTCCTTCCTTCTTTATTCTGGGTATTGAGCCCACCTACATGCCTGTCTGGATTGCTTTTTTATTTGTTCCTGCAACAAAATATCTGGCAAAATAAAGAAAGGAAAGGTTTATCTAGCTCACAGTGTGTGGAAGTTTTAGTATATATTTATCTGGATCTCAGACAGAGTGGCACATGGCAAAGAGCAGCCATTTACTGTGGTGACAAAAAGCAAGAGCAACAAAGAAAGTGGTAGCACTCAGGCAGCTAGCTAGCCTCTCTCCTCTCCTGTTATTGTTCCCCAGGGTGAGAGAGTAGTACTCACACGTGTAATCTCAGTTTTAGGCCAAGAATCAATCGCAAACTCTAGAAGCCACCCCGTGACTGCATGAGCTTGTGCAGACATGACACAAATCATAACATTTTGTCATAACATGACTCCTAAAGAATCATGCACAACTCTTTATGTAAAAGATATTTTAGTTTATTTTTAAGAGTTGTTAAAGTCTTAATGGTTTTAGCCTTGTTGAAAACTCTAAATTTTAAGTCTCTTTTAAGATCTAAAGTAAAGCCTTAGCTATAAACTCTTGTATAAATGAAAAGTCAAACACTCTTAACATTCATTAACACAAGATAAACACTATCTTTTTAAAAGAGGCACACAGCAGGATTTTAAGCATTGGAACCAAAACAAGTCTAAAATCTAGAAGGGCTAGCATTAAGTCCTGTAGCTGTAGTAAACATCTGAACCAATCTGTTGGCAAATTATGAGCTCTGTATGACTCTGTCTCTATGGCACTTTTGGTGGTAACTCTCATGGCTTTTTATCTATTTATTGTTTTGGCTGGCTTTGTTTTCTCTTCCTCTGAATTTTTTAAACTTTTAGGGTTTTTACTATATGTTAAGCTTTTTTTTTTTCAATATATTTAATACAGGGTTTACAAGGTCTTTAGGGTCCCACTATACAGTCAGACTCATAGTGATCAGCCAGCATGGCACCCCGGGATCAAACCTCAGCCACTGCGCTCCCCGTAAGCAGGTGCTTTGGTCCACTGATCTATCTGGCAGGCTCTGTATGTTAAGCTTTTTGCTGTTTGCTTTACATATTGTACTCCTAGGGGCCCAGTGTCTGGCCTCCTGCTTTTTTGAAATTAAGGTGGAAGCCTTTTTAACCTTAGAACTCTTGCATTTTATAAGCACCTGAACACAACACTACATGGATGATGTCAAGGTCTTCTGCCAGCTCAAGCAGTAGCAATGTTTTTATTTATTTATTTATTTATTTATTTACTTATTTATTTTTTGTCTGTAGTGTTGTAGGCAGCTAGATTAGATAGAAGTATTATAGGCAGTGAGGCAGAGCCAGGCCCTCAAGGATACAGTAGGGAAGACAATGTGACTTTGCAATGTTAGAAGAGATAGACACTCCTGCTTTGGACCACACTCTAAGATAAAAGAGTAACCAAATGTAGCCACATACTTCCCTAGAAATGAGCTTCAGAGACTGATATTCTAAGTAGGCGTCAATAACCGTGAAAGAGCCCTAGAGTCACTAATCCAATTCCCAACAGGAAGAAACAATGCACAGTATTCATGACCACTAGCTACATGATTTGCTTCCTTGTTATTGAATTTAATCAATTTCACCTGATAAATGGTGTTTGTAACCTCATTGGCTAACCATAGTTTTATCCTGCCTCATGCCTGCCTGAATGAGTTCCCACGTTTTGCAGCACCTTAGACTTGCTTTAGCACATGGTTTTACTCTATGAGAGTCCCTGGAAGAACAGACTTTGAGGACAACCCACTCCGATTCCCCTTCTGTTCCTCTCTTGGACAAAAGTTTTCTTTCCCCAGTAAATATTCTGCTCTTAACCTTTGTTCCTACAATTCATTCTGTTTTAGAGGACACAAACTTGTCCCAGGTACCTTCCAGGTTGGGTGTTTCATTCCCATATATCATTGTAGGTTGAGTGTTTGGATTGCTGAACACTCTGAAGCTGATTTTGAGGAACAAATTTTTATGCTGGCACCAGATTGGAACGTGGTATGGCCTCTGCCACCATTTTGGAACATGGGGCTCTGCAGCTTTTTCTCCAAGGCAAAGTCCCTCATCCTTATAATTTTGAGGTTGTAGGGGTGGAGAACTGCCACCTCCTGTGATGCTCTCAGGCCTTCTTTGTTTGTTTGTTTGTTTTGTAGTGAAGATCCTCTCATCTCTATCTTTGCATCTTATAGCTTTATTGGAGGGTTTTTTTTGACAAAACTGATAACATTTTAAAGCATCCTGCTGGTCCCCTTGCTCTTGGTTTTTAACATAAATCTGACTAACAATAGCCACGTCACTACTTTAACATTTGACTGTTTTGAAATTTTCTTTGTCAGATTAATCAGTCTGCTATGCTTAATCTCAGACTTAGGCAAAATCTCTGGACATGAGCAAAATGCAGACAAATTTTTGCCAAACCATAACACAAGTCATCCAGAGTCCCACAACTAATGCAGTTCTTCTTTCCAGCACAAACCTCCTCAGCCTACATTTTACAAGCAGGATTTCTATCAGCCTTTCCATCTTTTGAGATCTGATCAAAATCTCCCATAGAGAATAGCCAAAGCTGTCTCAGCACTTCTCTTGTAGGTGCTGTCTCTGACCCTTTCCTATTTCTTCCCATAAGTCATTCCCAAAAGCTTGTAATCCACATGGTTACAGTGGGGTAACCATGTAACCCCTTGTTTAGCAATCAGGCCATTCTTTGTACCAAATTTTGTCTCAGCTACTCTTTCTTTACTCATTGCTGGGACAAAATGTCCACCACCCAAATAAAAGGAAGGAAAGGTTCATTTAGTTCATGGTTTGTGTGTGTGTGGGTTTTATTCCACACTAAGCTGGCTCTAAGGCACATGGCAGGTTGCAGCTGTTCATGGAAGCAGAAAAGAGTAAGAGCAGAAAAAAAGGCAGCAGCTCAGACATCTAGCTAGCCTCTCTGCCCTCCTTACATTGTAATGCAAGTTACCCACCTCAGGGCCATAGTATAGCACTCACACCTGCAATCCTAGCGTTGGATCAAGAATCAATCACAAACTCTAGAAGCTACCCCATGACTGCATAAGGCTTTGTGGGGACAATTAGACACAAACTATACCAATAACATTAGTAAACTGCACAGGCTGGCTGGGCTCAAACACCCTGCTATGCCTTATGCTCATGGTGTTCTCCAAAGTCCTCATAAGCTTAAAGCTAGGGTTTGGGGAAAAGGATTGGATCATATAGGCAGCATAGCCAACTTGAGGTAGGAAATATGTTCTGATTGGAAGTGGGCACAGGAGCTATGACTCAGAAGAATGGGACCCTTCATTTCCAGATCTAGACATTCTCTCCCTCTGCTTCTGTCAACAGAAGGGTGTTGAGAAACATAAAACACATGTGTTAAGACAGATACTACTGGAACATTCATCAGTTTTCTTAGATTCCATTCCAAGCCTATAGTGTTTCTTCTCTAAATTATTTAGTTCATTTTTCTCTACCACAAACCAATGGTTCTCAAAGTATGGTCCCCCAGTCAACAACGTCAGCATTCTGGAGAATCTGATAGAAGTGCAAACTTCAGTTCTCCATGTCACACCTACATAATTTGAAGTTCTGAAACATGAAAATCTGAGTTTGACAAGCCTTTTGGGTAATTCTAACGTAAGTTACCGTTTGACCTACTGCTATCAACAAACTGTGGGAGGAAAAGGACCACATACCTTCTCGTATACTCAGTACTCTCTACTCATGCAATTTTATCTTTCTCTTTTCACTGCTTCATGCTCAGTAACAGGCTTTGCTTTATCATTTACAGATCCTAATGCAAAATGAAAATGCCAAGCCCATGTAAAAAATCAAAGAAAAGGAAAATACACTAAAAATTTTTATAGTCTTTCTTGGTTTGCCATGTTGCTACTTATGAATTGATAGAATATGCAACCATATTATGGTGACGTGGGATACCCCATGATCTGTTCACCTTTCAAAAGCTCCTCACTCCAACACACAAGCTTTTGGAGACATATTTTTGGACCAAAAATAAATGATATATACAAATAATCTAATTTTTGTGCTACAAATATCCTTTAAGTTTGAAAATACTGCCTCTACTAACAGAAAGACATAAAATGAAAGTATACAAACTATCAATTTATGAATTTAGCATTTGTGACATGTATGTGATATATATATATACATGTACACATTATAAATTTTGTAAAATAAATCATTTTGTGTCTATAGAAAACAAAGTGTGTCTAATGTTATTTTACATCTAAATTCCAACTATCTTTTATTCTTAATGACTGTGATCTCAATCACAATGGAATAAAGAAACAAAATCAAATGTTTGCATCATTTCTAAACCTAATATTAAGAGACATTTATTATAACTAATGGATGGATCTGTTCTACCATTTTCTGGATCAAGTTGACAATTCCATAGTATTGAGATCCATTGGCCTTAGGCATTCAGTGCTACTTAAGCAGAGTGTGTTAAATCCAATTGTAACACTGTTACTTATCCATTGCTATGAATGCCTTGACTTATTGGAACCCACTAGCAAAGCCCACAGAATTCTGCCAAAATGAGATATTTTCACTAGAGTCAAGCAGAATAATGTAACTATGGATGAGAACTGAATATATAAGAATTCCTATTTTTTCATGATTGAGGCTAAGAAAAAGAAAGGACTAAATCAATTTTCTGTCCTGGTAAAATAGCTTCATATCATCTCAGAAATTTCACACATTACAAATGTAATCTATTTTTAACTTTTTTACACTGGGTAAGAAGTAAAATACATAATTCTATTATTGGGTTCTCTTACAAAAGAATAATGTTTTCAGTTATGTTAATAAAGATTAACATATTTTAAAATAAAAATATTAATCTTAATAAATTAGTTCTGCTGTTTATACTATTCCTTCCTAGCTGTAAAGTTTGCTTTAGATCTTATTCTTATCGTCTTTTTGATGAGAAATAATGCTAAACTACAGTCAGTAGAAGAAATGAAGAATACTGCTATATGCATTCTGATACATTTTTGAGGTGATGCCTTATATCTTTATAAAAATTTAGGATTAGGATCCAGAAGCATGAGTTCTGACATCCAGTTTTGAACTGGATTACACAAACATCTAAAAAAATCGATAAATAACCTTTCCTAATAAGATATATCTCTGAGTACATGTATGTATAAAACATTTACATGTATAATATATAAGTTGCATGTAGCAAAGAGACACAGATATTCTCATTTTAATTACTACTAAGTTCATATTGGCTAGAAAAAAATATATATTCACATATTTAAAATTTAATGAATTTTAAATGAATTTTAATACTTAGAATTTAAGCTTTTGCTGAAAAAATAGGTATGTGATGATATTGAAAATACCAGAGTGTCCTTAATAGTGTGAATAATCTATATAATGGTCTTGTTAGAAAACAGAATATTTATATCTACATTATGCTATTGCTTTAGAATCTAATTTGTTGGAATAGTATTAGTGGTAAATTTTGTAAGCACCTGAAGTTAATCTGTTTGTTTAAATATTTGAATAGTACTTTGAAAGATCGAAATAAGTCATGATACTGTTCCCCTGCAGTGCCCTATAATATTTGAGATTATTCCATTGTCCTTTCTGCAAGAAATTCCATGTTTTTTATGTCTTCCAAGGATGAGAAACTTGGTTATGCAAAGTATTCCGAAAAATATTGAATTTTTATTAAACATTTTTAAAAGTTGTTTGTAAAACAAACCTAAGTTCACTGCCAACAGTTGGTTTTATGTAAATTTGATTGCATAGTTTTTGGTTCTCAGTTAAAATGAAAAACCCAAGATGTCTTGCTCAAAATCTGTTACAAATTGTAAGACAACATTGTATGAATTGTAAGCAACAACTGAATGTTATATGGAGATTTCAGTAGATCTAAAGAAAGAGGGCATTTATGACTGCATAGATTGCATGCCCACCAATTGTATCAATTTAATTTATAAATAAGTAAATCCTTTGTTTTGTATCAGACTCAGGACCCTGCACTTGCCAGGCACTTATGTCTCTGAACAATCTCCCTGAACCCTTATGTCTAATTTTCTATGAAGTTTAATTTTCTTTTTTAATACAAGTCATAGGCAGTGATATTGAAAGTATTTTACAATTAAATGGAAAGAAAAATATAATGTGGTTCACTGGCTTCGCTTCCACCAAGAAACCAACCCATAGGCAAGATGGTATCAGTCTCCCCTGAGTACATACCAAATCAAATCCATCACCCTGTTTATACAGTACTGCTGGCATGAAAGAAAGGCCTTAATGATAACATCAAATCTGAAAGCATCAAAAAAAAAAAAAACTGAAAGCATAAATGGGGAAGGGGCAGGAAGAAATTTTTTATTTATGCATTCAGAGATTCTACTCAGAGTCTTGGGGATGATTGTTTGAGAGACAGCATCCAGTTTTTCAAGGGTTCTTCTGGAATTGTCATGGTCCTTGGAAAGTCCTAAAGGATCAAAAAAAAAAAACCAAAAGATCAGCAGATGCCCCTATTTTAGAGGAAATATAAGTCTTTACTTCACCTAACACTCTTCAGTTGAGAAATGTGATATTTTTCAAAAAATCTTGCTGTTTTAAGCGTTGTAAGTTGGCTTAAGTACATTGACAAAAATAAAATTAGTGTATCTAACAGATTCAACAATTAAACATCCTATAATTAGCAATTATAACAAGATTGTAGAATATAAAATTATATACAAAAATTCCATCATAATTTACAAAAAAAAATATAGCAATAAGGCCATTTTGTACTACATAATAGAGAAACAGATCACTGGCCTAGAATAGAAAGCCCAGAAACAGATCCATGGCAATGCAAGGAAATGACTTCTGATCAATGCTCAAAGGCAACATATTGGAGAGAAGATACTATCAACCAGTGTTGCCAAAACAACTTGATTTCCACAGGCAAAACATAAAGATGAATTGAGGTTAGGCCTATATAATTTTCACAAAAATTAACTCAGAAAATACAAAACAACCAAGCTTCTAAAAAATAAGATAAGAGAAAATGTAGATCATTTTAGGATTGCTGATGACCTTTTAGATATGATACCAAGGGTATAACCTAAGAATAAAATAATTTATAAACCTGACTTCATTATGATTTTTTTTTCTGCTTCACAAAACTCAATGCAAAGACAATGAAAACATAAGCCATTATGTACTGGGAGTAAATGTGTAGGGAAAAATATATGTAATAAAGCACAGCTGGGATGGAGTGATAGCTTGGAGTCTAAGCACCTTCCTGGCAAGCACAGTGATCAAGGTTTCACTACCAGTACCACATGCTCTGTTGGTCCAGGTCACCAGGCTCAGTGTAGGCCACTGAAACCTAGTGTGGTAGTGCATGCCTGTAATCCCACCACTGAGGAGGCTGAGACAGGAGGATCACTGCATATCTGAGTCACATAGTGAGATCCTGTACTAAAGAAAGAAAGAAGAAAGAAAGAAAGAAAGAAAGAAAGAAAGAAAGAAAGAAAGAAAGAAAGAAAGAAAGAAAGAAAGAAAGAAAGAAAGAAAGACTGTGCTAGCCGGGTGTGGTGGCACATGCCTATAATCCCAGCACTTGGGAGGCTGAGGCAGGAGGATTGTTGTGAGTTCGAGACCAGCCTGAGCTACAAAGTGAGCTTAAGGCCAGCCTGAACTGCATAGTGAGACCCTGTCTCAAAAAGGCAAAAAAAAAACAAAAATAAAAATAAATAAAGACGCTTCACAATGTGCAAAACACAATCAAAATTTCAATAATAAAAGAACAATGTGTTAAAGGCCCCAAAACAATTATGATCAAAGAAGATATACAGATGAAAAATACATATTTGTAAAGAAGCTCTAATTCATATGCCATCAGGAAAATATAATTATGATATTTACCCAAATTAATTAAACATTTGTATACACATGAAAACTTGCACATAGATTGTTATAGTATTTTATCTCTAATTGCCAAAACTTGGAAGCCACCATGACATTCTAAATTAGCTGGATAAATAAACAAAATTCAGTACATGAGGATTACATCACACTTCTTTAACATTAAGAGCAATGTGCTCAAAAAACATGGACAAATATTAAATGCTTATTACTTAGTGGAAAGGCCAGTCTGGAAACACTAAATATTGCATGAGTTCATACACATGATATTCTGCAAAGGGAAAGACTAAAAAGAGCATAAAGAAATAAAATATGGCCCAAGATCTGAAAGGAGACGGATGGATATGTGGGACTCAGTGGATTTTTGAACCAATGAAACTTCTCTGCATTACATACAATGGCACAAACATAATACAGATTTGTCCAAACCCACAGATTGTGCACAAGAGTTAAAAGTCAGTGTATACTATGGATTCTGGATGATACTGTGTCAGTGTAGCTTTACAGATGATTAAAAATGTTACACCTCTGGTGGGAGATGTTTATGGAAGGGAGAGACTGTTCCTACTCAGAGAATGATGAGAAAAGTATATTCAGTAATGCTGTATATCTTCTGCTCAATTTTCTGTGACTTAACTGATCTAAAAATAAAATCTATTTAAAAATTAAAGAATAATAAGTAAAAATTAGGTGTTATAAAAGAACTATTATAAATCACAAAATACAAATATATTAATGCTGATGAGCTAGTTCTGAAAGGAACATTCAGGAAGGTCCCTCTTGGAATTATGATTTAATGTCTATTCTTATCATAAAACCCACATCTTTAGACCAATTTCTTTCCATCTTAGTTTTTTCTTGGTTAAAACATCAACACTTGAACTCACATGTCATTTTCTCAAATTTTCAATTTGCTTTCCTCTTGGAAACAGAAGCCATGCAAGATCAAGCCTAGAAAGGTTGCTCTCATGTTCAGCACTGTTGAACCAGAAGTAAATAAGAATGTAAACAAGTAGTCTGTGGATAATTGTCTCAAAGCTAAACCAAGGAACCAGAGAGTCATGGTTTTCAAAGCAATTTGTGCCCCTGATATTTCAATTTGAAAGAGCTTGTCAGATTTTCTGACAATCCCAGGCAGTGCTCCCTAGTTTCTACTATGGATAAATTCTCATTATTGTTAATTGGTGTTAAGTATGAGCATCCTTCCAGTGATTGCTCAACAATTCACACATTCTTTAAATATATCATTAGTTTTACTTATCATACAGAAATAAGCTAGAAATATTATAGGAGGTAAGTTAAAAGCAGTCAAAAAACATTTACCTTTCTGAAAATTGTCAGTCTTTGCACATGGTAATAATTTATTCTCTCCCCATAACTGAATGATAGAAATTTTTTGGCCATTTTTGTTTAAAAGACATCATTGCTTGCAATCTTACTTCATTTGGTCCTAGTCTGGTAAACAATTTCAATGCAAGTGCTGATCTGCAGATTACTGCTATAGAAAGTACACCCTAGGGAAATATACAGAGATGGTTGAATTTTAGGGCCTAGTAAAATACTTCTTTATTACAAAATGAGAATATTTTAAATAACAAAATGATTTGGAACAAACAAGTCCTTTATTCATGTTTCAGGATATTTGAATGATATTTCAACAAACTCCCAAGACTTTTCCTCACATATGATTCTTCATTTCAAAGACTGATTTCAAATGTTATACCAGTTTTGTAGAGACATGTTATCTAGAGACATGATGCTTTATAAACATCCTGCTGTGCAAATTAATACAATAAAATAATCCTAAATAATTTTACAAATATTTAGGAAATCCTTGATAGTTTCCTCGGAGTTCATGATGGGATTGTAAAAACTGTCCTATAATATACTTTTCTATGCCTTTAACTCCTGACTTTGTCTAAATTAAATTAGTTTCTTTAATGTAATTTTATGTAATGCAATTTTTTCATAGCAGGGCTGCAGTGTTTGTATTAGGAAGTATTTTCTCAAGTCGTGATAAATCAAAGATCTAAGTGAAGACAATGCTAGTATATTCTAATACCTTTGTGCCTACTACAAGCGCAGCACTGTAGAATTGCGAAACACCCTCACAGCAGCCCAGTGAGTGGTGTCACATCTCAGTTAGTACACAAGTGAGAGCCAAGTAGTATTGGAGTGGTGATACATGTCTTCAGTCTTAACACTCTAGGAGGTTGAAACAGGAAGATCTTAAGTTCAAGCACAAGCTGAACAATTTAACAATCTAAGGCTTTATCAAAATGAAAATAAAAATAAGGTCACCGCAAAGGCTCTGAACTCATTAGTAATACCACAAATTAATAAGCAAATACATACATACATAGTACACACATATAAGTACTTTACATAAAGCTCTAAGGAAAGGCACTAATCAAGTATGAAATAGATCCCACTCCTGTCTGGATTCACACTCTAACTTGGCTTCATGAGTATTTCTCTACCTTCTGCAAAGTCTTTTTTTATATAGAAAAGGAATTTATGGTGGCCAGGGAGATGGCTCAGTGGAATTAGCACTTCCCTGGCAAGCGCAGGGGCCTGAGTTCAATCCCTGATTCTGAAAAAAAAAAAAAGAAGAAAAGAAAAGATAATGAATTTATGATGTGGAATAAAGTGTAATATTCATCAGAATGGAGCAGTCACATAAAGAGAGCATGCCCTGAACTCTGAAAACCACTATGACTGTATGGCAGAGGAACCAGCCCTGGCTCCATGACAACCTTGTTATCCCTCTTCACGTCAGAAGCTCTGATATGTCCAGGAAGAAACAGGTCATCTCACTGAAAACACACTTTTCACTTCCTCCATATTTGACTGTCCTAGTGCAGGTGACTATTGTGAGGCAATTAGCTAAAAAATAAAAGAATTCACTCCAGTAAGGCGTTGGCTGGGCTAACCATGCACTGGAGAATTAGTCAAACATTATTTGAAAATGTTTAAAAATAATCAATTATTTTTGTCCACTTAAATTACAAGTTCTTCACACACCAGACCCACACACATATATATTTACACACCATACATAGAAACACACACATATATGAACATAGACATATGTAACACATACAGGTATCACATGTACATAAAGACAATACATACATGTACCACACATATATAAATACACAACTGGTGGGTCTGTGGCTGTCTAGACACCATATTAGGAAATACACCAAGAGTTTCACAAAAAAAGGGGCATAGATCATGACAACATAGAAGAAGCTGTGAAGAAGCACTAAGGTCAGTGAGTCTGATGACATGGAATGGCCATGTTGACCACAGAAATATGCCAGAAATGGGATACTAAATAGGCAAAATGCAAAAAATGGAAAAGTTATAATACAAAATGAAGCCACCCATCAACTCAGCTGCTATTCACAGGAGAACTCTGGAAACACTGACAAAAATTTCTTAAGGGTATATGGCTCAAAGTCTCAGAGAAGAGCAAGCAAGCACCCTGATCTGGGGCCAGGGAGATAGCTCAGTAGAATATGTGCTTCCCTGGTAAGCACAAAGACCTGAGTTCAATGCCCAGTTCCACCAAAAAAGAAAATTTTACAAGCACCCTGATCATGAGTGTGGCACCAGCCCACATCCAGAGGGCTAGGCATTAAGTGAAGTGCCTGAAGCCTTCAGGGAAAGACGGCCAGGAGCTGCCATAGTGGGGTATTCTTTCAGCTGCCATTGTCCATAAAACAGGTGAAACTACACAATTCCTGCTACTCTGGCACTGGGCATGGAGGGAACTAAGTTCTGCACTAGAATTGGACAGCATGTTGGCCCTCCCTCCAAACCTTCTACAGTTGGTGTCTATGGCAGACTTGGAGATAAGTGGATCCTCCTGTCCTCTACTCACAAAGTTGAGGTGTAACTGTGTGGCAGTTTGGGTGAAGTATCCACCTTCCACTGGGATCCATCACAGCATTTGGTAGAACAGGCTTCTTGGTGTTTCTGCATATGAGTTCTCCACCACTTCTCCAACACTATTCCCCTGCTCAGCTTCCCAGCTGCAGGGGAGACTGGCAGCTTTGCTTGGCCACACCCTTCCAGATGGCATTTCTGCCTTAGAGGGAGAAAACTGTGCAAGGAGTCCCCTGAACCCATGATATAATTGAAAGTTCTCCATTAAGTTGTAGATTCAGATATTCTTTCTCAGGAAAGGAAAACTGACCAATACAGTGAATTGGTACCAAAGAACTGGACTCATTGCTGACTCTCCTGACCATGTGATTCAGAGGAATGTGAAACTTTTTTATGAAAAGGGGCTCTGAAAGGATTATCAGTTAGGGGTTAGGGAAGTCCTAGAATTCTGTAAACCAAGCTTGAAGGGTGGTTTATATGGTAATAATAATAGGAATACAGAAAAAAGGTCCAGGCTCAGAAGGTTTCAGTTGGGGACAAGAACTAGATTGGCATTTGAACTTGAGAACCTGTGTGTTACACTGACAGAAAGAATAAACCTATATTTGCCTAAGTTCTGAAACTTTGTTAGCACTGATATTAAGGGTAGCGAACTAACAAATCTGACAGGGCAAATTTCAAGATAGCTCAACATTCAAGGAGTGGCATGGCTTTTTAGCCTGCTTTATAAGAATCAGGCAAGAAAGGAAAGCAAACAATTATGAAAAATTTTAATTTGGGACCAGAAGGGGTCATTTATAATGTTGGAACCAAAAGTGGTTTGGTTGCTGAAGAGAATGCCACAATGAAACAGAAACCAAATTCTTTGTCTGTGAAAGAGAAAAGGTGTCTTGAAGGTATCCCAGAAACCAGCATGAGCTCACCATTGTATGCATAGGGGTGCTAAACAATGAACTCTAAGAGCCTTAGGCTCCGTTGCTTGAAAAGAACTTTGTAAGCGATTGGCTCTCCATGGTGTATTTCATTCCACTTTAGTTGGCCAGCAGTGGGGCTGCAGCCACAGTCCAGAGAAGGAATGCCACTGCTTTTAGTCATACTAGGCCTTGATATCTTCCATGTAATACTGATTTTATTGTTACACAGAATTCCAGAATTGTGGAGTGGAGAAGTCTCTTCTTCCACTTGAATTTCAGAGAAAGACCTTGGCAGCCAGTTAAAAAGCACTGGAGGGGTCAGAGTGTGAAATTCTAGGAATCAATCCAGAGATGGAGAACAGGTCCCAGAAAACAGATGCCTGGAACGTGGAACATATGCTAAGGAAAGCTGCAAAACAAGTGGGTCCAGCCAAGAGGAAAGCTACACAGGCGACAGTCAGCAAGGTCACAGAAGCCGGGCCACTGAAGACCACTGGTGCTCTCATCACACCACTGTGTGTACCAGATGCAAGGCATGGAGCTACAGGAATTACAGTAGTCCTTCACTATTTTGCGATTCAACTATTGTGGACTCACTATTTTGTGGGTTTTAAAAAAATATTCATCTGAATTATTTATTCTAGATTTTTCACTATATCACAGGATTTTTTTAGTAGTATACAGTACTATATATGTATTTGTATCTGTAATACTTACGGTTTTAATGATTTTTTGTCTAAAAAATAAAATACATAAAAATATATTTAAAATGTTGATTCTAATATATTAAAGAATATTAAAATAAAATAAACTACACTGTTTACAGTGTATTTCTTTAGGGATGAATACATACTGTACCATACACTGTATATATGTTGTTCAAATTATGTAGGCTTTGAGTTCAGAAAACAGTTAAGAACATTAGAAGTGTTTTTCAAGAGTAGGAAAGGATTGTAAGAGTGTATTAGGATTTATAAAGACTTAAAATATATATAAGGAGTAAAATAAATATAACGCTGCTGCTCCCTGATTTTCACTTATTAAAGGGGTCTCTGGAATGTAACCTCTTTGAAAGTGAGGGACCACTATATTCCATGCTCTGCTGAGTTTTGGTCTTGCTTTGATTTGATTCTTTTTTTTTAATTCCTTTCTTATATAATGGAAATGTTTACCCTGCACCTTGATATTATGTAATTTGATTTTAACTTTTATAAAGGTTCATAGTTATAAATTTGTCTTGGGTCTCAAGGAAAGTTTGATTTAAACTTTAGGAAAATTCTGGATTTTTTGAGATTTGTGGGAATAAATTGTTGAATTCTGGGTTGATGTACGAGAGTAGTTTGTATTAGGTACATTAGAATTATTGACTTGTTATTTTTTAATCTAGGATATAATGCTTGGGGATGAAACTGACAAAAGTTTGTAGGTGTTGGTTAGAGTTAAATAACAACTTTAATGTCCTTATGATCTACCTGGAAAATTGGTGGAACCCATTTCTGAATAGGTCCAGGTAGATCATGAATGTAAAGCTTTAGGTTTACATATGTCCGTGGTACCCTTCTTTCTGTCACTGTTCTCCTATCCTAATTCTTGGTCACAACTAATTAAGCAGTTTTACTCCACCATGACCTGCTACTGTGATGATTCTGCCTTTGAGCCTTCTACCATGGAACAAATCACCAGAAAGGATGAGATCTACTAACGTCTCCTCCTTTAAGTTGCAGTTATCAGACACTGTGTACCAGCAAATGAAAACACACATTGACTAATACAATGTGTACATTCTTTTATATGAGACCAAATGATTGTTTCAATTTTGAAAGTGATTTATATTGAACTGTGGATTTTCCCTCAGTAAAGAAAATTGTTGAGTCTTCAGAATAAGATTACTATTTATTAAATGATTCCAGTCCCATAAATTAGCCTCACTTACCTTCCACTCATATTTCATTTTTCCCTCCACCATAATACATAAACTCTCAAATCTCCAATATCCAGAATAAAAAAAACATGGCAGAACCTATTTTTATCATTTTTTTTCATTTCATTTTATATTCCTTTTTACTTGTACTTCTCAGTCTATTTTTCAATATGACTCTTAATTTGTTTGCTTGTGTGATTGGAAGTGTTGAAAATAGTGTAAACCACTTTATTTTTTAAGTTAATTTTATGGAGAAAGAAATAGCATGGGCTAGCCAAATAGCTCAGCTGATTAAAGAACCTGCAAGCAGGTGCAGGGGCCTGACATTCCATTCGATCCTAGGCCATGCCATGCCACACTCCCCACCAACCCAGGCTTGCAGAGCCATGATTGAAACTGGGCATGGTGGTGTGTGTCTGTAAGCCCAGCACTTGGGAGGCTGTAAACAGGTGGATCACTATGAGTCAGATCTAGTAGTGAGACCACCCTACAGAACACCCTGTAGACCCTTCCCTAAAATACAGAAAGAAAAAGAGAGAGAAAGAAATAATAATGAGACAGTTTCAAAACAGGTTAGTAGGATAATTTCAATAATTAGGACATTGCATATTGTTGTCTTCTTAGTTGTGATACACAGTACAAGATACAGATGTGATACTTGTCTAAACACTATTAGTGTAAGTCTTTCTTCTCTTTGAACTAAGAAAAAGTAGCTGTATATTTACTATTTTGTATATACACATGTATTGTTTTCACTACATAATGGACCTTCATTTATATACCTCTTTTTTGTTTAGGCTTGTCAGAGATGGATGTTCCATTGAGATTCAAATATTGTAAGTGTGTGAATTCAGCAAAATAATCCAACATAGTCCAATAGTCCTTAATAGTAGAGAGTTATCTGTGGAACTGACAAGTTAGAAGTTGTTGACTTGAGCCTTTTACAGCTCAGCATATTAATATGGCTTTACTTTTTATACCTTGTATTTATACTTCTCTATTGGATGGGTAAGACCAAGGTAAAGCAAGGCCTATATAACAAGAAATGTAACTTTTGTATCTAACAAAGTAAATCAAATCCATTAAGAGTTATCCTGAAACCATGTATAGCAGTTTGTAGATATTTTGTCAGTGTCAGCCATCTGGATAAGGAATGGCCGTTGCTTGACCAGCCATTTTAGATTTAGGATTATTGTATGATTTGTTCTTTTGAAGTTTATAAAGACATTAGTTAGGCTCCAATAGTAAGACAGATCTAAGGACTAATTGTAATGCTTCAAATAGGTTAAGTAGGTACCTTCACTTCAATTATACAAAAAGCCAAGCATACAACCCAGAAGAAAAATCTACTTACTAATAATGTCTCTCCTAGAGTTGAAGACCTTTCTATTTCAACTAGTCTACAACATTCAACACAAAACACAATCATGAAAAAACCATTCAAGATACTTCCCAAACTTCCAGTGCATAAATTTCTAGATGAAGAATTAAATATATATACATATATAATATATATATCAGGCAGGTGGTGGTGTTTGCAGAAATCAAAGAGAGACAAACAGCAGAATAAATCAAATACTAAGATGATAAGTAAACTTAAAGAAAATTCTAATAAATAGTTAAATGAATTAATCACTAAGATCATCAACCAGTTTAAAAAACAAAACAAGTAGATTAACATACTTAGGAAGATAGTACAAGAAATAAAACCTCATTTCTGTAAATAACCATAGTTCATGGAAGGAGAAAAGTAGAAACTCTGCAAAGAAAAAGTTAATTTAAAGTTGGGGCCTTGGAAAGTAGCTCAGTAGGAAACCATTTGTCTGACAAGCTCAGGGCCCTGAGTTCAATTCCCAGTACTGCAAAAAGAAAAAGAAAAAAAAAAAAAGAAAGTTTTATCAGTAGACAAATCTGTTAGAAGGTAGACTATCAAGACCTGAGGACAAGATTGATAGTTTGTTTATTTATTTATTTTGTACTTTAGGGAAAGGTCTACAACGTATTCAGGATCTCACTACTAAATCAGACTCATAGTGATCTGCCTGTTTACAGCCTCCCAAGAGCTGGGATTACAGGCCTGTGTCACCAGGCCCAGACTCAATTGCTGTCTCAGCACACCCCAAGGGTGGGGCTGTACAGCAGGCCTGGGTACTGAACTCCTGGCCCTTGTGCCTGCTTGCAGGCACTTTAATCTGCTGAGCTATTTGGCTGGCCTTTAGACCATGTATTTAGTACCAGTAAATAAAAATAAACAATAATTAGAAAAAAGATCCATGAGCTCTTAGGTGATTCTAATATATGAAGTTTAAGAATCACTACCCTTCAAAATAAGGTAAAGGCAGAATCCAATGCTTTAAAAATTATTCATCAAAGTCTGTACAGAAAAGTTTCAAATTAAGTAATAAAAACAATAACCTTAGAACACCTCCCATAGAAAGAACTGGTGAATAATCTGCTCATGACACATCCTAGCCAAAGTTTCAGAAATACTTAAAGAAGAAAAAAATGCCAAATAACCTGTAAAGGCACATGCATGTGAATAACATCAGATTTCTCACCACACATCTTAAAGAACAGAAGTGCTTGAAGTGAAGATTTTCAAGTCCTAACACAAGTAATTGCTAACACAAGTAATTCAAGATTGTCCTTCAAAATTGATGTTGAAATAAATACCTTCCATGATAACGATAGCTAACGAAATTTACAGCCACAAAACTAGCAATGCAGAAAATACTTAAGGGAATCCTACACAGAGTCACAGAGTTCAAGGGTACCTAGAAGCTCAAAGGAAAGAATAAACTTCATTGAGATAGTAGCTAAACAAAAGGAAATGAAAGTGAGTCTACTATGTTGGAAAAACAAAATTGGATCAGAAAGCAAATCCCAAGTATTTATCATTTTCAAGAGACATTCCTTATTCACAAAGACACACACAAACTAAAAAGGAAAGGAGCAAATACTATGTGTGCCTGCAAGCCTGAAACAAGAATCCTAGGTATTCTAATTTCTGGTAAAAATTGATGTCAACCCAAAACTGCTTAGAAGAAACAAAGAAGGTCCCTATGCAGTGACAAAGGGGATTATCCATTAAGAAGAAGTAACACTCAATATAAAGGGACAAATACTTATGAATATATTCATAATGTGGAGCTAAACTAAACCTTAAAACAAATAAATTTAATAGCTAACTATATAGTCTCTAATCCGATGCAGTAGAATATACATTTTTCTCATCACTTTGTGAAACTTTTTCCAAATTAGACCACTTTTTTGGTCACAAAAAATGCCTCAATAATTATAAAAGAAGTGCAGTAATAGCTAATATTGTATAAGATCACAATGGAATGAAACAAGTAATCAATAGCAAAATAATCCACACAAAATATGTAAGCACATGGAGATTGCTAAAATGCTCTTGAGCAATCAATCAATGGGGCATAGATAGAATCAGAGAAAAATTAAAAAAGTTCTAGACCCAAATGGCATATCAGAAACTTTATGACACAATCAACTTCAACCAGTAAACTTACAGCCGTGAGTGCCTACATTAGAAAAACAGATCCCAGTCAGAAACCTTGTGTGGTGGATTATCAACTGGTGGTCAGTTTAAAACCCCCAACTGAACTGAACCAGTGTGGTGGTCCACCTTATGACTGTTTCTGGCAGCATAAAGACAGAACTGGAGAAGAAAAGAAGCTGTTGGAAGCTATTAGGGAGCTATGGGTTCTCCTGTAGCTGTTGGTTCTCTTGGATGAGCTTGTCACGCTGGCTTTCCTGATGAATTTGGCTGGTCTCATCATCAAAGAAACTGAGGACCCTTTTGTCAGTGGAAATGACTGCTATTCACTTTGGTGGAGCAATGGTCCTTATTTGAGCATCACTTCCTGATTCTAAGGAGAAAATGGTGCATTGATTGGTGCCCAGCTTGTCATGCTGGGTTTCCTGACACAGACCCAGCTGTTCTCATCTTTAGGGAAGCTTGAGATCTTGCTGTCACTGAGGACTGTTACAATGCCTTTCAGGTGAGCTCTGGTTCTTACTCTGAACATTACTTGCTATCTCCAGAGCAGATACCTCAGCCTGCTGGCACAGACTTTCTAGCTTCCACCATGAACTTTGGGTCTTCCTTGTGCAAATTCATGAAATAAGCCTGAATATCATATTGTCAAGAGCTCTTGGCCTCCAACTGGACTCATAAGGGGCATTGTTATGTATTTCAGTTCTTCAGCTAGATGTGTGCAGGACATTACCATGGGATTGAAGCCCTCAGCTAGATTCTTTTGTATGTGGACAGATTTCCTGTACTCTCTTTGTATATGCCTATTTGGGTGACTACTATAATATAATCCTGCAAATTATGTATCCTGTATTAGTCCCTTTTAAACTCCAAACTATAAGCATCACCAATTCCTAAAGAAGCAATTCAAATTCAAAAGTGGGAGAAAGCAAGAAAATATAAAAATCAGAGCAGAAATAAATTAAATTGAGAATAACAGAGTAATGCAAAAAATCAGTGAATCAAAGAATTGCTTTGTTGAAAAGGTAAACAAATTTGATAAACCATTAACCAAATTTACTCAAGGAAAGAGAAAATAGACTCACATTGATATAATTAGAAAGGAAAATTACAATAGAACTGGTGAAATACAGAGGAGTTTTAGAAACTATTTTGGAAACATATTTCAGCTACTTGAAGGATCTAGAAACAATGTATGTTTGCTAGACACCTGATTTATCCAAATGGAAGCAAGAAGATCTGAAAAGCCTAATAACATAGAATGAATCTGGCACAGTAATAAAAACATTATACCACCTTATCAAAGTCCAGGAACAAATAGATTCACCATTGAATCTTGAGGGAACTTTATAGAATAACTAAGTTCATCAAACTCTTTTGCATAATTGAAAGAAAAACTTTACTTCCAAATTTGTTCCATAAAGTCACCACTAACTTGATACAGAAATTGAAACCTCAAAAGAAATAATAGCCCAATATCCTTGATAAGCATAGATGCTGCTGTCCTCAGTAAGACAGTGGTGCACAAAATTTAACCAACCATTTGAAGATCACACACACATCACAACCAATTTGATTTCATCCTGAGGATTCAGACATGAAAAGATAGAACAACATATGTAAATCCACAAATATAATACACCACAAAAATAGTATCAAGAATAAAAAGCAAATGATCATCTCAACAGATGGAGAAAAATATTTGACAAAATTCATTATCCTTCACTATAAAAATCCTGATGATAACAGTTATAGAGGTACCTTGCCTGGAACTGGTAAATGCCATATATGTCAAAGTCACATCCAACACTTAATGATCTGGTGGGCAGAGGGGCTGAAAGCAACCTCTAATGTAAAGGAAAAGACCAGTGCAATAATTCACAACTTCTCTTCAATATAAGACCTTAAATTTTAGCAAGCAAGAGAAAACATTAAAAATATATATTGAAAGAAATGGAAGATGTCACATTATTTCTATCTACATAGACAACATGACTCTGCATTTAAGCCTAACCCTAAAAAACAAAAAACCCTCTCCCAGAAGACTCTTTATACTGATAAACACATTGAGCACAGTGATTTAATACAAAACCAACACAAAAATTTAAGAAATAATTAATAAGACACCTGTAAACTAATAATGAACCCATCAAGGAACAAATCAGCAAAACAATTTCATTCATAATAGTCTAAAAAAAAAGAAATCAACCTGAGCAAGGATATGAAACACTTCTGTAATGAAAACTACAGTACTCTGAAGAAAGAAACTAAGAGGACATTAGAAAATGGAAAGATATCTCTTGCTGTTGGACAGGCAGAATTAATGTTAAAATGACTGTACTGTTAAAAGTGATATAGAGATTCAATACAGTTCCTCTTAAAATACCTACAACATTGTTTGCAGAACTATAACCCACAACCTTTCGATGTATAAGGAACTAGAAGAGACAGGATAGACAAATCAATCATGAATTAAAGTGGAACCTTCACAGTTCCGAGTTTCAAGTTGTGGTATGAAGCTGCAGTAACAAAAGCAGCATGGTATTGGCACAAAAAGATTTATAGCCCAATAACTAGAATAAAATACAAGACACATTATGAACCCTGTGCACCTTCAGCCATCTGATTTGGCAATGTTCCCCAAAATACCAAAAAGTATTGGGAAAACTAGTAATGCACACATAGGAGAATGAAACTAGACCCATATCTCTCACTCTGTACTAAAATTAAATCAAAATGGGTCAAAGACTTAGATATAAAGATAGAATCTTTGAAAGTCCTGGCAAATAGCAGGAGAAAGACTTGAAGATACAGAAACAGGCAAAGACTTCTGTAATCAATTCCAATTTAATGGTAACAAAAGTGATATCAAGAATCAGCAACTGGTATTGCATCACATTAAAAATAGAACAATCAATGGAGTGAATAGATAACTTGCAGAAATGAAAACACTTTTGCTAGGTACTCTTTTGATACAGAACTAATATCTAGAATATATGAAGAATGAAATATTAAGTCCCAGAAAAAATGACAAATCAAAAACTGAAAATCAACTGAGTGGACACTTTTCCAAAGAAATTTAAGCAGATAATAAGTATAAAACTGTTCAGCTTTTTTAGCCATTAGGGAAACACAAATTCACAATTTTGAGATTAACTCTTATTCTAGGCAGAATAGAATCATCCAAAACACAAACAGCAAATGTTACAATGATGTGGAGAAGTACGCACACTTCTATATTTTGGGGGGAATATAAGCTAGTATGACCATTGTGGAATACCAATATAGTAATGCCACAAAAATAGAAACTTTGTGCCCAGGAAGACAGCTCAGTAGCATAAGTGCTTGGCTGGCAAGTGCAGGGTCTTGAATTCAATCCCCAGTACCACAAAAAAGAAAAAAGAAATGAAGAAATTTCATTTGACCTTGCTAGACTTCTTCTGAGCATGTTCCCCAAAGAATTAAAGATGCTATCTTGTAGCTCCATGTGCTTACTGGTTATGGCAGAGCAGGTCCCCGTAATTAGGCCCTCACAGTAGGATAGTTATCCTCAACAGATGAATGGATAAGGTAAACATGTGCATGTACAATGGAGTATTTAACCATAAAAAAGAATGAAATCATGTTTTTTCCAGGAAAAATGGATGGATATTGATACTATAATGTTAAGTGAAATAAATCAGAGAAGTTTAAATATTGCATGTTTTTTTCTTATATGAGAAATAAAAATACAAACAAATGAAGGTATAAAATAAAGGAGAGATGGTAGGTACTAAGGCAGTTTTGAAGATAGAGAAGGGATAAAAAATGGTTAGGATTATATATACATGTTTTAGTGCTACAAAACAAATACACATATTATGTATCATGTATATAATAGATGTATATATACAAATATGTAAACAAATGAATAAATAAAAATAAGTGATAGATAAATGGATTTCAAAAAATGAAAATAATTTACATAGAATTAATCTAAAAACAAAATTTATTAATCTCTCATCAGAAAATAGAAATGCAAACACAGAGTTTTCATTTCTCTAATCTATAAAGTACAATTGTAATCACAGATTGGCACCTATCTTTAACTCCAGTATTCTGGGATGCAGAAAAGGAGATTTACAAAATCAAGCCCAGCCTTGGCAATTCAGCAACTTAGAGAGAACCAGTGTCAAAAATATAAAATGAAGAAAATAAAAAGAAGTAACTCACCCTGCCAGGATCATGAGCTCAATATCCATTATTACCCCCCAACAAAAGAAGCTCATGTAATTTTGTAGAGAGCGGATACCATCATAGTTTTGAGAATACCATCTTGGCAGATTTTAGCACTGCATGAAAACTACCATCCCTTGACACAGAAATGACAAGTCAAATTACTCAACTGAGAGGAAATTTCAGGACTCTTGTGAGAAGTTGGCATGTTCATAGGCAGCCAAAAAGAAGACATTTTTCATAACAAGTAAAAAATTATATAGGACATATGTGTTGTCATTAAAAATAGTTTAAGAAATATCTATAAAAACAGTAATTTCAGTATTAAGATGAATACATCTGCAAGATTTCACTGTTTTTCTTTTAAGAGAATGCTACATAATGTATTTACTTAAATTTACATTAGGTAACAGAACCATGGACAGACATTTTTCTATGAGATTTGCCCTGACTCTGGTAATGGAATTTATAAAACTGTTTTCTCAAAAGAACGCAATTGAAGGGAGAAAACATAATAGGGAAGGTTTCTCTTAGTGTGTGAGCTGCACCACTGGTAGGAGTTTTATTACCAAACAATCACTGTATATAAATCCTATGATATTTAAAGCAAAAGAAAAATTACATTTAATAAATTAGCAGAAATTTGCTTGAATCCAATTTGATTTTTTTTAAGTTTCATGAATATTTTCTCTCAATAACGTCCAATAGTACACAGATAAATAGCACACAATGAATAATGAAAATTTTAGTAGTCCCATGTCGTAAATGAGGCACAGAAAAGCTAGGCAGTTCTTTCAAATCCCTCTGGGTTTAGTGCAAAACATTAAGTTGAAGAATAGAAGAACTTCCGCCCTGAACATAGTGATTTTACCTACTTCTCTAGGCTTACTTTTTTATTCTTAGCATCTGACATACATCTTATACATGTACAGGGAAATAAATGAGTTTGTAGTTGCCAGTTACTAAAGCATATTTGAACCAAAATATAGATGAAGCATAGGATTCTATGCAGAATTTTCTATGATGTTTTATTTACAATAGCTCATAATGAAGTTAAAATACTATTTAAGACAGATAAAGTGTAATTTTTAGAGAATTCAGAGTACTGAGAACTTAAGGCTCAGTAAAAGTTCATTTGAAAAAGTAGTTTCCACAATCTATAAGACTGCATCAAGTCAGGATATGGGGGTACCCCATTAAAAGTTGTCTTTCTGGAAAAAAGAAACATTACAGGGCATCTCAATAACTTATGCCATTCTATTATATATTCCTTTGAAAGTTAAACAGTCCCATGAAACAATGGCTGCAAGAAATATTGTCCTAGTCGTCTTGCACTATCCATGACAAAATGTTCCCCATGATAAAAGCTATATGTAACAGCATGGCATGTGATACTCGAAAGTCATCCTAAAGTACTTCAAATGATTTCAGTACCAAGACTAGAGGTGTGCATACATATCAGTGATTAACTGTTTTTTGACTTAACACATACAAGAAATCAAATATAAGGAATTAATGTGAACTGTTTGAATCTACAGAATGTTATAGCTACATGTGGTTTTCATTTCAGAACTTATTTTTCTTCACATAAGGCTGTCTTGGGTCTGTCAATTGAGCTAAGTGGGTTGACGGGCAATCTAGCATCACTGGCTGCACAGAGGTGCCTGTCTCCCCGCGGTGCGCTTCCTCATCTGCCTGCCTAATTGGTGGTCTCCCTTTATTATGTAGGCTGCTCCTAACTTGAATATTTTACTCTCTCCCTCATGGTCAGCCCAGATCACTTCAGGAGGAAATCTCTTGTAATGATATATTGCAAGCAAGAAAAAGCCTGCACATTATGACCCAATTAAATGTCTGTCTGTGAGACACACAGGGACAAGCACATGCATTGTGCCTTCCTGCACTTTCAATTTAAGAGAACTTGGAGAGAGATAAAAGTTCATCTTCCAAATTGGTTGACTATGACTAGAGCCAGTGAAAAAGAGTATATCTCTAAGGCTCAGAAGTTTCCTCTTTCCATCTCTATCCTCCTCTTCACCCATTATCTCTAATGCATATTTTTAAAATGTGATACATATCATTGACCCCATATACACACATACATACACCTCAAACATACACACACACACACACACACACACACACACACACACACATAATTGTACTCAAATCTATAAAAAGACCTCAGCATTCCAGCTCCATTGCAGGATTATGGATAAGGAAAGCTGAATTTTTTTTTTTTTTTTTTTTTTAACCAAACCAGGGATTGAACTCAGACCCTTGAACTTGCCAGGGAATCACTTATTCTGCTGAACCATCTCCCCAGCACCAAGCTGATCATTTCAAAAGTAAAGCAAAATGACCCTTTGGGAAGAGGTAAGAAAATACAGTACAGAGCTAAATATATAACCAAATCTGTTTTCAATAGGAGGAAAGTTTCTAAGTAAAAAATAAGCTGAAAAACATAGCACCCTATTGAATAACAGAAAATGTAGCTCCTGACCACCACCCACAGACAAATGCTTCCTGCCATCTTTTGTTCTGATTCCTGCTTTCATCTAGGCTTTTCACTTTCCACTGTTTTCCAAAGAGATCAACATCACAGTGAGTTTCCTTCCCTGAGGTCCCATGCCACTTAATCAGTTTGGGACCAGCCTCCAAGATGGTCTTCTTTACTGGATTCTTGGGTAAAAGTCAGAAAGTATGGACAGTGGTAGTATTTTAGTAATTTAGGCCTATATTTCTGGAATGTATTTAAACTTTCATCACTTATAATTGAGCCTAAAACAGTAATATATACTTTTAAATCTAAATGTGGCTGAAACAATTTCTTTCATAATAGCCATTTAAAAAAATCATACTATAGGCATATGCAGTCTTACTACAGAGAAGGCCAGGGGAGGTGAAGGCATCTTTCATGTGTAGTGAAATCCATAATCAGAAAGTATCCTGTATATTTTCTCTGGGGGAGATATGGTGAAATGAGATTACAGTTGTAAATTAATGTGCTGGATGCTTAATATTTTTAAGTAAAAATATTTTTAAGCATTTCTTAATTCATTTCTTCAAATCTTAAATGTTTTGGAATAAACAGTCACAGAATCTTACCTCTCTAGTCCCAGTACCTTGGGACACAGGAGTTATACAGTAGAGGCAAGAAAATAATGGGAATTGCTTGGGAAAGGAAGAAACCAGAGACACAGGAGAGAAATCCAGATGCCTGTGTAGGTGGACTTTAATTAATAGGTGATTCAACATAGAACACAAAGACATATTTTACCTCTCCTCAGGACTGGGCTACTCTCAATAAGAGATGAGAATGAGTTTCTGACACACCTCCCTGCTTTCTCAGCATAAGCACAAAATTAGGGGATTAAAACAACATACATCATCAAGTACTTTATAGTTTTCAAAGCTCTTTTCAAACTTTATATTATTTGATCTCCACAAAGTCCGTGAAAATATAGCCTGTCTGAAATACACAGCATGTGGTAAAGCTGAGATTCAAGTTCAAGTTTCCATTCCCAGATGGTGCAACGGTGCTATGGAATGAAAGCTGTACAGTCATTTCTGTCTACCAGGAAATCTCACATGCAGAGTCAATTCCAATGGAAAAGGGAAGCAAGAGTGTAAAGGGTGAGGGAAGCAAAAGGGGAAGGAAAAAGAATTCCAACTCCCAACAATAAATGCAATAATTATGTACTGCAAACATGGGCTTAGACAGTCAGATTGGAAGTGGTAGGTAAAGTCACTTTACAAAGAAAGCATGCCCTAAACAAAAGTCAATTGACTATAATCTGCACAAGAGGATTAGCATATCAAAAGAAAGAATGTGTCCATAAGAATTAGCAGAAGTAAGCTGTGCTCATTAATGTTGGTGAGTTTCGTGTTACAAAGCTTTGATGAGTTGAATGTTTCAGCCTAACAAATCTTTACATCACTATTAACTCCTTTTTCTCTGACATCAGAACAGGAACCTTTTGCTCAATTGGCAGAAGCCCAGTGGATACTGAAAGTTATATGCCTCCTCCATTACCTTCAAACTTTAGGTCATGTTCCTGGTTAGCTCAGCACATATGTTTGTTAATAATTTAAGGTGTATCTGTCTACAAACTATTTGTAAAGTTTTCTTACTCAGTTTCTGTTACCCACCTTAGAGGTTAAGGCTACCAGGATAAAATTAAAATTATTCTCAGGATATGCAAGGACAACAATTACAAGCTTTTCCAATGTTAAATCACAGAACTCCTGGAGCAATTCCTAGAAATCAGAAACCTGTAGTCCCTTCTGATTATGGAAAGGGCAGAGCCTCCCATACCTTGCCATGATAGGGTCAGTCTTTCAAAATCTGTCTTTGTATCATCGGCAGCTAAGTCAGTTAGAAATATTGTAGACAGACAGGTTGAGGCCCCTGAGACAGGCAGGGTGGATTATGAGAATACATTTCAACTGTGGGCGCAGGTGCATTTCTTTTTTTTTTTTTCTTGAGAAAAAAATTAATATTCTTGAGAAAGAAATAGCAATGAGACAGTTTCAAAACAGGTTAGTAGGACAGTTGCAATAATCAATACATTGTATATTGTTGTCATAGTAGTTATTCATAGTACAAGTTGCAGATATGATGTCTTATCTAAACACTGTTAGTACAAATCTTTCATATCATTGAACTAAGAGAAAGTAACTGTATATCTAACCTAACTAATTTGTATACACACACACACACACACACACATATATATGCATATATTTTTTCACTACAAAATGGTCCTTCATTTATATCCCCTTTTTTTGGTATAATTTTTGTCAGAGATGGGTATTCCATTCAAATATTATAGGTGTGTGAGTTTAGCAAAATAACCCAATATATGTCAGTAGACCATTTTGGATAGCCAAATCTTGGAAACAACCAAATGCCCATCACCTGAGGAATAGATGAAAAAGTTGTGGTATTTTTATGCAATGGAATATTACTCACCTATAAAGAATAAGCTCACAGCCTTCATATATAAGTGGATGCGACTTGAAGATATACTCACAAGTGAAATAAATGAGACACATATGTATAAATATCATATACTCTCCTTATTGTAAGAACTCCAAAGAAGAAATAAAAATTGAAAGGTATAACACAACTAAATGGAAAGAAGAACTTAAGAATTAAAAAAAGAAGAGCAGGCAAGGCAAAAAGCTAGTAAACATGGCAGGGACAAAACCATACATTTATGCACACAAGATGGTTAAAGAAATGGTCCTGAGAATGTCCATCAATTTTTTGAAACTAGCAGTTAATTGGTAGGACTCTCACCCTAACTAACTATATATACTGATACCTGTGAACTAAGCAACTGTACTGAAGATACTAGGGTCACACTTGGAATGCCTAAATTCTGGTCTTCTAAATGCGTACTGCTTTTAATGTCATATCAGTTACTGTTATACTCTCTCTCAAGTAAATGTTTGTTTAAAAAACAGTAATAAGAGAAAACAAGAGACAAGACAAAACTATCATAGTACTGTCCTGCTATAATGTTATACATGGTTAGATTTCTAAATTTCTGTGTCAAAATGTGTGATTGTTTATTTATTTATTTTTTAATTTTCTATTTTTTTCACATTCTGTAGGTATTTAAAGTGTAACATAGCAATACTTGACCTGCTCCATGTTATGTCTAAGGTATTTGATGTTCAGACAGATAAGGACGGCAAGCTCAACTGCCTATTTGTAGGGCAATAATATCATTAAGCTTCTCTTCTGGAGGATTAACAACTTAAGTTTACAGAAGTACATTTCTAGACTTCAAGACAAAAGAATGACTAGACCTACATATTTCTCTTGGGATAAATAATAATGATTGATATTCTAAATACATGTCAATCTTCTGTATGGTGGGCCAGGATGTGTCCTTTACTCACTCGCTCCTGGAAATATTTTTGTTCTTTCTTTGCATGCTTACTACATGACTTGCTACCCTGCTGGATCAAAATTAGGAAAGCAACTATACTTATAATCTTATTAGATGACCATAGTTCTGTCCCATCTTATACCTATCTTATGATTTTGCTCTATAAATCTTTTTCTGAGAAGAAGGAAACTCTGAAACCCATCTGGGACCCTTTCTATCTCTCCTAGACAAAAGTTTTCTTTTCCCCAATAAATATTTCCTGTTCTTAATATTCATTGTTCCTTAGAATTTATTCTTTAATGTTCAATAGATCGCAGCAAGGGATCTGCTCTGCTACATACGAAACTTCACTCTTTAATTTTAAGGAACATGAACTCAGCATATCAGATACCCAGCAGGTTGGAAATTATAATATTTTACTTCTGATGATTTGGATTACTTGGATATTCTGTGTCATCTCTGTGTCACTGGTAAGCGCAATGCCTTTCTCGAAACTTACTGAGCCAATTTTGGCTAAAGATAGGTTCTATTAGAACCCAAACCCAACTTGAGAAGAACTATGTATTAGCTACATAATCACCAATCATTATGTTTGTTTTCCTTTTCTACAGAACCACAAGATTTCTATGAGCATCACAAAGACAGATCTTGAGGTCCTTTATCTGTGCCTTCAGAACCTTAACCCTAACCATTTCTGTCTCTTTAATGAGCATTTTTAGACAAGTGGCAGAGCCTGATCCTATGGGATCCCTAAAGTCAGAAACTTTTCCCTAAAACTCTGAAGATGAAATTGAGGCAGATTAGTGGCAAATTAACTGGGGAAGGCCTAACAATTTCAAACTTTCAGATCATATGAACAGAACAGTTGCAAATGCCCTAAATCTGAAACCAATCAATTCTTCTCCTCAGAACTCAAGCAGGTGTTTCCTAGGATGGTCTAACCCTGACATTAGCCTGAGGAGTGAGAAGCACAAATGATGGCTGTCCCTGAGCTTAAGGCCTCTGTACTTTCTCCTTCATGGTGGTCTCTTCATACCCTACAGAGGATGCTTCTTTTTGTACTTTTAGTTGATCCATACTTGCCCTGTAGAACATGTGTCTTCTCTTTTTATATTTTAGTAAATGTCAAACTTTGCCACCTTCTTTTCTTGACTAATTCCTTATTCAAGATAGAAAGAATCCAGACACCACTTCTAGAAGGAGACTCCAGCCCCCCAAAACCTGGTAACAATATTATATTGAAGGAAAATTCTTTTCAATAATTTCAAATTATATGTAGCTTTTATCCAGGGAAATGGTGTGCCCATGAACATCCTGTCCCTAAGACAGTTCTATTTTACAATGTAAACTAAAAAATTGTTCATGTAATTTTTGCACTGTGCCTTTAATTATGTCCACCAGTATGTGTCAAATCCTGCAGGAGCAGTCAGCATACTAGCCTTACCAACCTTACCTCAACCCTTTCTTCCGAGTTGGTCTTACCTTTTAAATATCTATCCCAACATCTGAGATTTTAAGAAGGTGGTTCTGTCGTTGGAAGTTTGAAGACCTCACCTGAAAGATGAAGATACCCTGTTTTAAAAGAAAGTTGGGGAATTTTCAAAGGCATTGTCAAGAAGTAAACTGGAACATTCATTCACAATGGTAGAGATGGATTTTTATTCAGAACTACTAGAGAAGCATCAAGTAAGTACAGTACAGACTAAGCTCTATTCCTCATATGGCAGAGGCAGCAGAGGATAAGCAGAGGATTGCCAATAAGCAAATAGAGCACAGGCTGAAAGACGGAAATTGTTATAACACTTCAATAGCAGGAAATTGTCTAAGATGGCCTACTAAGAGTCTTGGTAAGTACAGCCCAAGCACTTAGACATAAAAGGTGGGGAATGAGGAAGTTCAAGGGCTATCAAGGTGGGAGGGGCTTGACTGACTCAAGAAGGAGGATCAACCAGTTTAATGCTAGTTTGTGCAATGGAGCAATATCCTGTCTCCAGATTAGGGCTGAGAACATAGTTCAGTATGAAGTTCAATCCCCACCAGTCCTGAAAAGAAAGAAAGAGAGACAGAGA
>PVKA01016092.1:21724-48738 GCA_004027165.1 Ctenomys sociabilis | reverse complement strand
AAAGGTCTAAACTGGTATCGTTTTTTTGTTTGCAAATATGTGTGTTTCCAATGTATTATTAGAAACACACACACACACACACACACACACACAGATTTTCTTAAGAAAGGGCCCTCTATTCTTGGCTGAACTTCAGGGGATTTAAAGGTTTTTGTTTTTTTTTATAAGTTTCATTTTCCAGTTTAGTGAGTCTAAATATGCAGCTTTAAAGCTTTTAATGCTTCAACAAGATATCATATAGAAATTTGTTAAAATAGCTCTTGTTGGTAATTCTCATGATTCCCATAATTTTATTTGTTCTCTTAGCAAAGAATCTGTTACTTTCTTGTTTGTTCATTTTAATTTTTATAGAGACATATATCACACAAAACGATTTTAAATAAATACTGTAAATGAACACCATGTCACTGACCTCTTATGCATTTTGTTTCTTCAGATTTTTAAAAGATAATTGGCTGCCACCTTTGTTCTGCATCAATACTAATTATTTTACATTTTTATTTTTATAATTCTTAACATTTAGTCTTAATTAGTTTAGCAGTGCTTGAGATGAAGCCCAGGGCCTGTGCACAGAAAGTAATGCTCTACCCTAGCTGCTAATTTTGAAGATATCTGTGCCTGTTATTTTAGAGAGTTGTATTCCTGGACTTACCACACACAAAAACACTTATTGAAGCTCCAGGTTCCAAGTTGACTGCATGTGGTTGGAGATAACACCGTCAAAGAGACCATGTCTGTAAAGGAGATCATGTGGGTGAGACCTTGATCCAAATTGGATAGTGTTTTTATTAAAGGAAGAGGAAGAAATGGACAAAGAAAGGGCAAAGTGATATAGCACGACTTTCAGTCAAGGAGAGGCTGCAGGAATTAACAAGCTTTTTTAGACTTTGCTCTTAGACATCCAGCCCCTACAACTTCAAAAAAATCAGTTTGTGCTATTAAAGCTGCTAAGTTTATCATTTTCTTTTCATGCCAGTTCCAAGAAACAAATATATCTACAGAAGAATTTCTTCAAGATGTTCTGGATTCAAGCACTATTTAATGTGCTTATGGTTCCTTGGGTAGTGTCCTTTTACAAAAAGGACCTTACAATCTGGTGCTGAATATTGTCGGACAGCTCTCCCAGAGCTCTTTGCTAGGGTCTTTGGTTTGCTATGCTCCTTAGGTATTTAGTTCCTTATTAGTAATGTCTTCATGAGTTATCTTAGCTACCAAAGCTTTCCATCATCTATCTAAACACGATCATTTGAGTTGTTGCCCTTCATGGTTAGTGTACAATGAAATCTGTTGATCAGTTTATAAAACTGTAAATAATAGCCCCTTTAAATTTATTTCTGGACATAGGACATATAAATGTGGTTTGCAATCCTTTTGCTTATCTTCCTGTTATGGTTTATGTCCAAGTGACCCTCAAAGACTCATGCAATCTTTGGGAAAGTGAACTTCTTGAGTTTGTGATTAGCTCCTGTTTGGTCCTATGCCAGAATTATGGGTATAAGGGCTATGCTGCCCTGGGGAGGATAGCCTGAATGCAATATATGGAAGAGAGAGAGGCTTGCTTTGCTCCTTCCTTCCCTCTTTTGGCTCTCACTGTTTTACTGCCTACCTGCCACTATGACCTGCACCCTCCACCATGTGCCACCCTGGCACGTGGACTGAAACCTCCACATATTATGAGCTAAATAAACCTTTCCTTCCTTAATTTTGGGTGTCAGATATTTTGTCATAGCAATGAGAGAAAAGTAACTGAGACACTTCCTTACCTCAAAATCCTAATAAGCAAAAGATAGTTCCCTGGCTAGTATACCATAGTATCTATTGACATTATTCATTCTTATTTCTTGTCTTACTGACTATATTGTTTCAAAAGTTTCACCTTTGAGCTCATTGATTTTTTTCTTCTGCTTGATGATGATTGCAATTTAAGCTTTGTATTGCATATCTTTCTGTATATTTTATTTCCAAGGATTTTGAGTTTTTAAAATTATTATTTCTGTTACTTTCTCCAACTTAATCATTTATACGTATCTTGAAACTTTAGCATCTTACTCTGAAGTCTTTGTTAATCTTTCTCCATAGATTTTTCATTAAAGTCTATGATGAAAACTTTTTTCCGGCAGTGTCATAATCCATGATTCTTTGCAGCATGTATGTCCATGTGCTTCTACTGCACAACTGAACCTGCAATATCTTTCAACCTTTGTAGGTAAACTTTGACTTGCAAACATCCTCTATTTAGCATGGTTTCCTAGGTGTGTCAACTCATTCTCTCAGTTATTATTCTCTTGTTGCTGGACAAGTACTGGACACTCAAAATGAAAGAAAAGGTTTATTTAGCTCACAGTTACTGCAGGTTTCAATCCATGCTTGGCAGGCTCCAAGGCAGTGTGGCATGTGGCAGAGGGCAGCAGCTCATGATGGTAGTAGACAGCAAAACAGTAAGAGTGAAAGGGAGGAGTAACAGCATTAATGGCAACGAAGGACAAGTCCATTTCTCTGTCTCTCTTATGTTTCATTCAGGCTGTCCACCCCAGCCTGGCTGTAGTGTTCACCCCCATAATCCCAGCAGTTCTCTGAACCATAATCCCAGCCATGGATCATGAATTAATCATGGGGCTTGAAAGATAGCTCAGTGGACTGAACCGCCTGCTTAGGCAGAGTGCAGTGGCCAGTGTTCAATCCCTGCATGCCCTGCCAGTCCTGCCCTCAGGTTGTGCTGAGACAGTGATTGAGACTGAGCATAATGGTGCATGCCTATAATCCCTATGCTTGGAAGACTACAAACAGGAGAATCACTATGAGTCCAATCTACATAGTGAGACCTATAGACCCTGTAGAACCCATAATAAATATATTTTGAAAAGTATGAATTAATCACAAACTATAGAACTGTACCTCAACGACTGCATGAGGCATTGGGGGGGGCATACACACAAAGCATATCACTCACAATGGCCATTGGCAGATACACTCTTCTTTCCTTCTCTCTGATTTTCTAGCTGAGTTGGGCTACCTCGTTGGCTTTTAGAACATGGGTCCATATACAAACACTGCAATAACCAGAATTCTTAGGACCAGGGGCTACATTTCCTGACTGCACAGTTCTGCTGTTTCAATTCTGCAGTGAGAAACATGCAGGTACCACAATTGAAGCTAGTTAGGATTGCTCCTTGAGATGGGTATATCTGAAAGCTGTGCTTTGAGGAAATGTGTGGTTTAGTTTTACCTCTCTGCCTGAGCAGAAACTATAAATAGACACTTACGCTTGGCAGGATGGCTACTGGGCTAGAAACTCAAGGCAGCAGAATTTTCTATAGGACCTTTGGAAGTGACTGTTCAGCTTACTGTGAGAGATCTGCCATTGTCTAGCACCTCTGATTGGATGCCAACCCTGTCAAGATCAGGAGAATCATGAAGACCAGTGTTCCAATCACAGTGATCGGTGCTTTCCTTCTGTTTCTACTTGATTCAAGTTTTCTAGCGTTAGGGTACTCCTCAAAGTTCCCTATAAATGTTACAGTATTGGACTTTTTGACAAAAGTTCCAGCACGCTAGGAAAACTGATATATATATATATATATAGTTATGTTCTCACCTTTACACTACATTAACTAGACCCAGAAGTATTCACTTCATTGTGACAGTTTGCCAAACTGGGCAGAGACATGTTGATGCCACCATGAAGACATTTTTATTAGTCAATTTTCCTGTTGTTAAAAGAAAATACCTGATGTTTGTGACTTGATTGGAAGAGAGGCTTACTTTGGCTCTTGTCTTCAGAAATTTCAGTCCAGGAGGCTGAGGCAGGAGGATTGTTCAAGACCAGCCTGAGCTACAAAGTGAGCTTAAGGCCAGCCTGAACTGCATAGTGAGACCCTGTCTCAAAAAGATTTAAAAAAAAAAAATCAAAAAAAAAAAAAAAAAAAAGAAAGAGAGAAAGAAAGAAATTTCAGTCCATGGGCTCCTAGCTTCAAAACAGAAACATCATGTAGAAGGTCATGGAATGGAAAGCTGCTCTGTTCATGGTGGCTCAGAGCAGAGTAGTTTGAAAGAGCCAAGAGGTGGGAACCAGGAACCAGTTTAGACTTTCAGGTCATGCCCTCAGGACCCACTCTTTCTTACGAGGCCCTATTCCTTAGCAACTCACTCAACTACATACTCATCAGTAGGTTAGCTTGTTGATGAAATTAATCTCATCATCCACTCACATTTCCAAGAGTCTTCATCCATCAAGTTAATAATCAAGATTAATCATTCCGTTCTTTTTACTCTTCCATAATATATATTTTTCTCAGTTCTATGGTCCACATGGGTGCTTCAATTCTGGGACTTTTACAGAGGTGTATGTCTAAGCTAATGATTGCTGTCTGGACTTCCAGGTGCAGAGAGAAAGAACAGAAGTCTGGAAAAGCTATCTTCCTGATGTTTAAAGATAAAACTAATTGAATTATCTTCTGAAATACTTTAAATATTTTATAACTAAAGTGGAAATATCTGAGAATAGTAATTTTAATAATTAAGTTTATTGATACATTTTTGATACACATATTGATCATATACATTGTAAGGCATTTTTACTTGTATAAGCTATATCTTGATTCTTCTTTTTCTCCTATTTCCCTCTCCCTTCAAATCCTCTCCTCCTTTTTTTATGATTGATTTGATTCCATTTTTCCTTATTTTCTTGCTTTTTTCCTCTTCCTCCCCGTTCCCTCTTTCTACCTTCCCTTCCCATTTCAACATTTCTGTTTCACAATATCTATTATACTTTTAATCCTTATGCATTCAGTTTCTGACATCAAAGAAAAGTGCAATATTTATATAAGTGTGTTCTATTTATTTCACTAAAAAGCATAGTCTCAAGGTGCACTCATTTATCCAGAAATGCCTCAAGCTTATGTTACACTTCATTGTATAAGCATACTACATCTGTTTAATCCATTCCTTTGAGATTATCTGAATTGTTCCTATCACAAACTGTAGTGCTGTAAAGACAGATGTGAACATATTGATGTGGTATGATGTTTTTTAGTTCTTTTAGGATGCTAGCAAGAAGGAGAAATAACTGGGTCAAATTGAGCCTCTAATCTTAGCTTTTTGAAGAATCTCCACATAGATTTCTTAATGGTTGCACCAGCGTACAATCCAGTCAACAATAGATAAAAGTACCTATTTCCCCCTGACCCCTTGGCATTTGAAATTTGTTGATTTCTTGATAATACTCATTTTTTTCTGGAGTGACATGAAATCTCAGTGCTCTTTAATTTGCATCTCTATATAACCAACGAGTTTGAACATTTTTGAAATATTTATTCTTCAGCTGAAGGAGTATCTATTCATGTCATATGCCCACTTTTTTATTAGGTTTTTAGATATGGAGATATCCTTTAAAGAGTTCTTTACATATTCCTGATATTAGTCCTGTGAGGTGGCAAAATTTTCCCCTTTCTAGGGAGTTCTTTTCACTCTGCTCCTGATTTATTTTGCTGTGCAAAAGTTCTTTAATAAAATGAGATCCCAGTTACTTATTCCTTTTAGTATTTCCTGTGTGGTAGGACTTAGTTAATAGATCTTTGATTACACCTATGTCATCACATGTTCTACATACTGTGTCTTCCAGCAGATTTAATATTTCTGCTTTAATATTTAAACCTTTGATCTACGTTGATTTCCGTTCAGTGCGTGGTGAGGGACCTGAGTCTAGCATTGTCTTCAGCAGTACAAAGCCTGTTTTTCCAGTATTGTTTATTAAAGAAACTCTAGTTCTTCCAGAGAAGTTGTTTGGTTTCTTTGTTAAGGACAAGGTGACAGAGGGTGTTCAGAGCTATGTCAGTATCCCATGGCCACAAATAGGCAGATCAACTAGAGAAAAAATAAACAAGGAAATATGTGAGCTGAACCAAACCTGTGAACAAATGAATTTAGTAGAAAATAATAAATTTTTTTTTTTTTTTTTTTTTTTTTTGTCTTTTTGAGACAGGGTCTCACTATGCAGCTCAAGCTGGCCTTAAGCTCACTTTGTCGCTCAGACTGGTCTCGAACTCACAACAATCCTCCTGCCTCAGCCTCCCAAGTGCTGGGATTACAGGCCTGCGCCACCACGCCCGGCTCGAAAATAATAAATTTAAATCTAGTTGCATGCATATTGTTTTGTTCCCCAAATTTTTGAATAGTTAGACATATCTATAAATTTATACTCTCAGTATAATAATCACTAGATATATTTTCCTGATAAGCAACTGAAATGGCCTAGCACAACTAATAAGTAACATTGTAATTTATTAATTAATATACATTTACATTTAAATATCAAATTTCACTAGCAATCATCTAAAGCTGGTAATGTGTATTTTTCAGATACAGTCAGTCAGCATTTGGAGGATCTAGATGTCTTTCTTGTAGCTAGACAGGAAAGAAGTCACACATGCAAAATTAGGGAAGATTCACCCATGGGAGCCAGAAACTAGATGGGAATTAGTGTTATGCATTAGCTATTGAGTGTACAAAACATCTAGAAAGGTAAAATGAATGCAATTTGTATTTTCTTGTTTCCATCTCACAGTACCATAAACAGTGCTTTGGCAATAAAAATTGACTTTCACACAATTCTGAAAGTTAGAATTTTATATCAAGAAACTGATAGGATTTTAGGACTATCAATGACTATTTTTGCCTATTTTCTTTTGTTTGAAAAAGTATTTTGGTTTTGTTTCTTTTTAATTTTTTATTCATTTTAATGAGAAAAAAGATAAAATAGCAATGAAATAGGTTAGTGGAACAGTTTCAATAATTAATACATTGCATATTGTTGTCTTTGTAGTAGTAATTCAGAAGACAAGATATAGACATGATATCTTGTCTAAACAATATTAGTACAAACCTTTATTTTCCCTGAACTAAGAGAAAGTATCTGTATATCTATCCTATCTTATATATACATATACTTTTTCATAATAAAACAGTCCTTTATTTATATATATCTTTTTATTTTATTTTTTCAGAGATTGGTGTTCTATTGCAGTTACAGAAGGTATATTTTGAGAAGTCTTTAAAGGGCCTTTTCATACTTGATACCAGTCCAAATATGGTATGCACCTAAATTCAGCAAAATAACCTAATATAGTCCAATAGTAAATAACAGTAGTGAGTTATCGTCACAACTGACAATTGTCTGAAGTTGTTGACTTGAGCCTTTTACATCTCAGCATATTATAACAGCTTTGCTTTTTATACTTTGTGGTTATACCTTTGTGCTGCATGGTTAAGACCAAGTTAAAGCAAGACCTACATAACTAAACATGTAACTTTTGACTGTATCTTTACATTCTCCTTCATTGTGACTGTGTCCTAATCTACTTGTCTTTTAAAGGTATCAGTGATTTTAAATAAAACCTTATCTTGATGACTTTATTTTACTTTACTTTGTTAAAATATATAACTATGCCCAATTATATTTGCACACTGCAGTATGATGTATCCTGATTTCAACATAAGAACTTTCATAAGACAGTTCATCCCCTGAGACAAAATATAATTACTTAACTATTGCTGTGTAGCAAAGTTCCATGAATCAATCCTCAGTGGCACCCAAGTGTTTAAAATTTAGTTGACTGAAGAGTTGACTTGTTTAACAATTCCATTTCTTGCTACAAGTATGTAGGCAACTTATTCAGGTTGAAAAACCTAGAATCTATTTGTTCCACATTGCTTTTATCTTCATGGGGGAAAGATTCAGGTTTGGAAATGGTCTTCTGCTCAACAAATACACATTGATGTACCAGATGGCAAGTCTCAAAAATGTAAGACTTCCTTGAAGCAGAACTGGTATGCTGTGACTTCTGTTCAGTCTTCATTGGCAGAAAAGCAAGTTAGACAGCTCACCCCACAAAAAGGGAATAACGAATATATCCCTTGTAAGATACAGATTCTGATGGATATCATTTGGGAAGAGTATAAATGTTAGGGTCACTGCTATAATTTGCCTTGTAATGGTTCATACTTTGAGAATCTGCCTTAAAGTCCAATTCCGTCAACAAAAATAAAAATAGGGTAAACAGAAAAAGCCAAAATTTATGCATAGAACTGTTAAAAAGTATGGAACACAATTAAGTGGGCTCTAGAACAGTTGCTGAGATTCACATACTAGAGGTACAATTTGGATATTTGTAATGTCAGGAAGGATTAGTTCAATTAACTACACTTGATCTGGGGAGAATAGAAACACTTGATTAGAGGTATCCATAGATTCTCATTTAGGTTTACCCTAACAAAAGAATAATTCAATGCTCTTTTACTGACAGAATGTTTTGGTCATTCCTATATTAATTCAATATATAAAAATTAAAAATACCAGTGGCATTTTATTTTATATTGAAGGAAAGTAGCTGCAACTGAAATCTCTTGCAATCGTTCATATCCCTAATCTTTATGAAATAAGTGACATAGAGTATTTGCATAAGACTATATTCAGGGTGCTTCTTTATGCCCGTGTTTCTTTTTCATTAATTATGTAAGATCCTCTAAAACCTATCAAATCCCACTGTGCTGTTAGCTGCATTCAAAATTTTGATTTTTATGTGTGAATGCACATGGGTAAGCCTGATCCTGAGGGAAATACTTAATTTAGTTGTCAATGCAACTGAGGACACTGTTCTCCAATTCTTCTCTGTCTTTACCATCATTTCCGAATTTAATGTTAATTAGTCTTTACTAGTATACACAAAACTACTATTATACACAAAGTGTAGACTAGCTACTACTTTTTAACCTCCTGCGTTTTGTGTGTGTGTGTGTGTGTGTGTGTGTGTGTGTGTGTGTGTGTGTGTGGAACCTGGTATTAAACTCAGGTCCTTGCACTTGCCAGAAAAGCGCTTATTCTACTGAACCATCTCCCCAGCCCCAAGCATATTAGTTTTTAACTAAATTCTAATCTATGAGAGAAGTTAACTATTGCTGCGTAGCAAAGCTCCTTGAATCAATCCTCAGTGGCACCAAGATAAACTATATTTTAGAACAGTATTTTTAGTTTTACAAGAAAAGTTTGTGTGTTTATGTTAAGAAAAAATATGTACAATGATCTATTTTTTTCCAATATTATCCTTGATGTGAATGGTCATTCATTTGGCTTACTTCTAAGCATACCACAAATAGATTTTTTCTTCATATTTGCTTTGAAAATTTACAAGAATAATGGCATTAGTTGAACTATGTTCCCTTCAAGTTTCTAATTTATAAAGACATAATCATAGTTAAGTGGCACTATTAGTCTCAATTCTAAACTAATGTGTCTACTATTCCTACAAGAATAGATTTGGAATACCTAAAGTGTGCTAATAAGGGAAAATCTAATGTGGACACAGTGAGAATATTGCTGATTACAAGAAAGAAGAACAAACCCAACCCTGCCGATGTTCTGATCTTCAACTTCTAGCCTTTTTTGTATCAAGAAGATGTGTTACTATTATCTTGTAGACTGCGGTGTTTGCTGACATCCTGAACAGAGGCATCACATCAATCATATAACAGTCAGAAAGAGAAAAAACTGTCTCTCAAATTCAATAATACACCATTTTACAGTAACACACACACACACACACACACACACACACACACAACCATAAAAACAAAGCCAGGCACATGAAACTACTATAAATAATGTGTGGTTAAAATAAAATATCAGCCCCAAGAAGTAGAAACTGCCCTATATGACCATCGTCTGCACAAAGGTGCCCTCACCCTATGAGATGATGGGATGTGAGATTTTCACACAACTAGATAGTTCTAGATGTTTCCATTGCTGTCTTGGTAATTTGAACTTGGAAATGAGAGTCAGTTGCCTGAAATTTTCTAGGAATATTGTAAATTGAAAAATGCTCTGAAAATACTTAACAAAGATATGGAAGGCTAGGGAGTTTGCCTAGCCTTTATAAAGTAACCAAAACTATGGAGCAAAAAGATATGATGAATGGAAGTGATTGGTCATTACAAAAGAACAGAAGGAGGAAGGAGGAAAAAAATGAAGGGGAGGAAAAAAGAAAGAAGGGGGGGAGAGAGAGAGAGAGAGAGAGAGAGGTGGCGGAGGAGAATGCTCATGGGTTACTGAAGACATAACTAGAGTGCAAAATCCTCCCACTGATGTGCCAAAATCTTCTGATAAGGGGCTAGTCTGTGTAGTGCTGGTGAATTTTTCTAGTACCTCATTTTTTTTTTTTATTTGCTGAATGAACTGGCTGAATGTCCACTCTAATTTATGCATGCAATTTAGACTGCCTTTTTATTAGTACTTGCTTGTGCTATATAAGATGTACACTCTTCATGGAAAATACATATATGTGCACATCACAACTTAATTCTTTTTACTTCCACTTCTCTTTGTTTATTCTGTGCTCTAAATCTAGATACCCATTTGCAAAAGCTCTATCTGTTTGTCTTCTATTATCCATATTTTGTTTAGCTCTTTAAATTATTTATATGTTGGGTTTCTATATATATGAACTATGAAATATATAAGCTTCTCTATTTAAATTATCTTTCTAAGAATTATGGTTACGAATTGTGTTCATTTTCTTATAAGAGGCTCAAATTTATCCATCTTTCTGAGTGACTAAACTTCTCTTCTTTTTTTTTATTTCAGAACGGGGGATTGAATTAAGGACCTTGTACTTGCCAGACAAGTAGGCTCTCTTTTGTTTTGTACGTACACATATTACAATTTTATTGAGTCATCTGCTCATGAACATATAGGCACATTCAACATTTGCTATTTTGTGTTGTCCTGCTGTAAACAAGGATGTGTGAGAATTTCTCTCTTATGATGTTTTTACCTCTTCTGAAAAATTACCAAGGAAGAGCAGAGTTGGGTTAGCAAAGCCTCTAACTTTAGCTTTTTAAGGAATATCCATACTAATTTCCATACAGTTTTACTCTCCCTACTTGGTAAAATGGTCTCTTTTTCTACTCAGCCTCTCTAACATTTGTTGTTTTTGAGTTTTTAATGGTACTAATTCTTTCTGGAGTAAGATGGAATGTTAGTGCTGTTTTAATTTGTATATCTCTAATGGTCAAAGATGTTGAACTTTTTTTGTGTGTGTACTTCCAACCATTTGCATTTAATTTTTCTTTTATAATTCCCTTTACAATTAAAATTTTATACTTTTCCTTATATAATTTTTCCTTTTATATATTTTAGGGGATCTACATTTAGTGTTCTTAATATTCTAGGTATTAGTCCTCTGTGGAGTATGTAGCAATTTGTTTTAATGTTCTGTACGTTGTCTCTTCACTAGATAATTTCTTTTTTTCATTATTTATTTATTTTTTGCAGTATCAGGGATTGAACTTGGGACCTTGTACTTGCCGGGGAAGTACTTATTCTACTGAGATATCTCCCCCTCTTTTACAGTTTATTTCTTTTGCTACATGGAGTTTTCGGGTTTGGTGGAACGTCTTTGGTCTTGATATTGCCTCTTATGTAATTTAGGTTATGTTCACAAAGTTCTTGTCCACATAGTGTATTCAAGAATCTTATCTATCTTACCTTCCAACAGATTAAATGTAAAATTCAGGTTTCTGATTCAGTTTTATTTTATTTTACTTTTTATTATTAAATGTGATACATTATGTTTATTTTCTTATATGAAGCTGGTACATGTATCTTAACTATTCTTTCATCCCTTTCCTCACAGATATTGACCACATTCCTATTTGACAATATTCTCTTAGCATCCCACTTTTCTATATAATTCTCTTTAGTTATATTTCAGGTTTCTCTTATAGGAGATCCATGCCATATTTAACCTGGTGTGTCTCATTTACCTTACTTAACATTACAACCTGAAAGTGCATTTCATTTGGTTTTTGTATTGTAGGGAAAGGGTGTACATGTTGTTAAGGGTCTTACTAACCAGGTTGGACTTGTAGTGATTCCCCTGTTCACAGCATCTCAAGAGCTGGGATTACAAGCTTGTGTCACCACGCTCAGTCTCAATTGCCATCTCAGTGCACCCAGAGGGCAGGGATGGCATGGCAGATCCAGGGATCAAACCCCCCACCCCTGCACCTGCTTGCAAGCACTTTAATCTCCTGAGCTATTTAGCCAGCCCTAAAAGTGCATTTCTTTTCCTAAAAATGACTCAAGTTTGTCTTAAAACAAGTAGCACTCCATTGTATGTAAATACCACACTTCAGTTCATTACATAGTGAGATATTTATCCAGGTACAGTCTAGTGTATGTACTGCCAGTTTTGGAAGCACCATTCATCAAAAGGGCTCTCATTCCTTCATTATGTTTTTTGACTGTTTGTCAAAGACTGATCTTTTTCTTAATTAAATAAAACCCAATTGCTCTAAGTAACTTCAGGGGAGAGGCAAATGACAGGAAAAAAAATCTGTCTTAAGTAAGGGGTAGTTTCTCTATGTACTTTATTTAAAGGTGCATCATGAAAATATGATACTGAATTTAGCACTGTAGTTTGATAAGTGTTAACAAATGATTACATCTAATTATACTGTGATGTAGGGTCTGTAATACTACTTGGATGTTAAAAGTGAATTGTTCTGCTTATTAGGATGTTTACTATAAAAGTTAGTAGAACTTCAAAGTAGATCAGACATAGAGAAAGTGAAACACTTATGAACTCTCAGTGAAAGGTAAGCTGTCCCAAAAATATATTAGAGATAAAATTAACACATGATCTAGCAATTTCACTTGTGAGTATAGACCTATAATTCTTTAAACAAAAACTTGAAAGCTCAATTTTCATACGCACATTCACAACAACAGTATTTGTAACTTACAAAGGGAGGAAGAAACCCATGACCTACAAATGAACCAACAGATTAATTATATATATATATATATATATATATAATATATTATATATGTATACATATATAATACATATATATAATGAGTATATATATGTGAGTTTATGGGCATAATCGAATGATAATTCAGCCTAAAATAGAAAAAAGTTTCCTACAATACACAATTCTAATGACGCTTGGGGATTTGTTTTATATGATATAAGACATTCAGAAATTCAGAAAACTGTTATTTCTTTATATAAGTTGGTTGCAGACAAATACATAAAAACACAAGAGTAGAATGTTGGCTTTCATGCACTGTGGAAGGGAGAAATGGATTCAGAGTTGCCGTTTTTCAAGAAGATAATAAATCCAGAGATAATAGTGGTGGCAGTTGCATAGCAAGGTAAAGGACCTTAATATATATCATGGAGCTGTGCTCATAGAAATAGCTGTTATGGCAAGTTACATGGCATACGTATTTTGACACTTTAGAAACATATGAGTTGAAGAGAAGAGAAATAAATGCCCCAATCATATAGAAACATGAAATCCCAGAGTGTGGATACAAATCAAATTTCTGTGATTCTGGACATTACGTTCTTCTTAATTTTTTTTTCAATGTGTAAGCCCTTTGTATAGAGCAAATATATACTTTACATTTGTAAAGGTGCACTATAATTTGAAATACTACTTTGTTATCCTTTGATACAAACTATTTTAGATAATCAAATGTTAAGCGATTCTAATGTTATTCAAGGAACAATCAAGGACAGGAAAATCTAACAACTGGCTGTCTTCTCTTCATCTATCCATGGATGCAGCTCTTTTCAGTGTTAATGATGCAGAGATGTCAAAGTTCATCACCTAAGTAGAGTCTTCAAATCTAGATGAAAGTGCAGACTTGTCACTATGATCTTAACAGAAGGGGAAAATGTCAAGCTGCTCACTCCCCGATCCCTCATTGGCCAAAATGTCACTTTATCTGTGGAGGCAGTCTATTCATTGCAACATAGTCCACGGATTGCAGGAAACAGAAAATTGTTCTTGAGCAAATATAATTAAATGCTTCCTTAGAAACATATAATGTCAATATATGATGTTAATAATAATCTCATTTTATATGCAACAAGAGTACCTAAAGTTATTTCTTTAGAAATTATGAAAGTATTTTCAGTTTTTACCCTTGCTTTAATACATTTTAACATAAACTTTCTTTCCCATGGAAAAAGAAAATTGTGTTTGTATGTATTATAAGATAAAAAGAGAAATGTCATTACCAATGACTTAAACTTCCATAAAAGCATTAGTGATGTATTTGTTTAGAATTCAATTTAATTCACCTAAAGAATTTAGTCACCAAAGGTGCTATGAAATATGCATAGCTTTCCTTGAGAGAGGACTCTTAGAAATCTAATGGCAGAAATTCTGATATCGATACAACTGGAAATGTATTTGATATGATGATTGTAATAAAAACAGAATGTTAGCAGCAACTTAAACGTGATTCAGGTTATATTTAAAACATGGCTTTGCAAATTCAACATGTGATTGCAAAGAAAGCTACAAACACATTGGGAAATTCATACCTAGTTATTAATGTTTAGTTTAATTGCATAGTTGTGCTGTAGTTTTAAGAAGATTCTATGTACAGAGGTTATAGTTTGTTTTTCTATAATGTTTTCCTTGATTTTCCCTTATTCAAACTCTAATTTTGTTGAGCACAAAGCCTTAGGCACAAGTCATTGCTTTTAAAATAAGTCCTGATAGTCTCTTGTTCTTTTTTCTATTGATAACCTTCCCAGCCTGCCGTGTAATCGCAGATACCCATATTTATATGCTCTTCAATTAAGCTTGTTGTAAACAATGGATTAAAAATCTTGAATTTCTATGTGCTTCAAGATTGAAAAATGCTTCTCATTGAAAAGAAAAAGAAGAACTAGCAAAGGATCATAAGAAGAAAAATACACTGAGCTAATTCTTTTCTTATATGGGAAATTTGTGGGAAGGTGATATTTTATAGTTCTCGTGAAAATATATTTCCAGAGCATTTTGTTGCAAAGCAAGGGACTAGACAGTGATTTGCATTTTAACAATTTATATTTAACACAAATATCTTGTGAGTACTTTGATTTTGAAACATGCATATTTTAAACTGGATATATTTCAGGGAAAATTCCCATGCATATCCAGTAGAACCACTACACTTGCCCAAGTACTGTAAAAAGTGATTCTCAGTGGGCAAAGAAATGTTAAGACAAGTTCTTAACAAGATAAAGAAACAAGAAATAAACATGCAAGAGTCAGAGGGACTAATAAAGTCACAATCTAACTGTAATATATTTAGCTTAAGACGGAATATTGAAAATATTGCTCTCAGTTTAACATTACTTAGTTAGTGTAATCTTCAAGATGAGAAGATGTCCACCTAGGCCTGGCCAAATAGCTCAGCAGATTAAAGCACCTACAAGTAGGTGCTGGGACTGAGGGTTTGATCCAGGGCCTATGGTACCAGCCCCGCCCAGAGGGCATCCTGAGATGGCAATTGAGACTTGGCGCGGCGGCACACACCTGAAATCCCAGGCCTTGGGAGCCTGTAAACAGGAGAATCACTCCAAGTCTGATCTAGCAGTGAGACCCTGAACACCCTGTAAACCCTTCCCTAAAATACAGAGGAAGAAAAAGAAAAACAAAAAAACTCCATCCTTTTAACATAAGGAAGCAACAAAGACAGATAAGTATCTTCAGATTGCTTTCCTAATTGTCATGTTTACATACATTAATATATCTCTTAGTATATAATATATATTATATATACTGATAAATGTCTTTTTGTAAAATGGAGACACTTTTAAAATCATATTATATCAATACGATACTAGTGAACAACGTCTGTTTTTCCTTAAAATTCTTCTTTCTTTCTTTTTCTTTCTCTCCTCCTTCCTTCATTTTTCTTTCTTTTCTCTCAGACTAGGGATTGAACAAAATATTTTACTTTCTGAGACAAGTTCTTACTACTTTGCTTTGCCATCCTTCTGCCTCAGACTCCCAAGATAATTATCACTCAAATATAAGATATTTTTGTACAGCCAAGATGCAGGAATGAGTTTCTTTTCCCTGTATGTTTACTAAAGAGAAGAGAAATCTAGATCCATGAAGAGAAAACTTCTTTTTGTTCCTGTCTCTTACTCTCTGGCTATCTGACCAAATCACATTCTCTTTCTGCTTGAGACAGGATATATATTTTTGTGCACTGCTTTCTTATCAGCTCAGAAATAGAATATATATATATATATATATCTAGAGCATATCAATAGAATCTGAAAGGAGACTTTATTCTTTTCGATGATTTTCCCACCTTTGAAATCTTCAGATTGCTTTCCTCATCATCATGTTAATTTAAAATTCATGGCATTTTGTTAATAATAGCATATAAGCTAGGACACTAAGGTGCTGCCATATGCCACTCTTCTTTTTTGTTGTTGTTTGTTTTTCATTGTTTGTGTGTTTGATTCTGGGAATCAAGCTCTGGAGGTGATGTTTACCTGGCTGGCACTGTGTTGCGAGCTGTCTTGCTTGGCTAGTCTTTGAGCCATTTTTAAGGGAGATTTCTCCCTCTGATGTGCACTGCACCTGTTGCTAAACTTGCTTGATTTTCTTTTGTGGTGCTTCTCTTTTTGTTACTGAAATTTGTCCCTAACTTTGGAATCATGGAATTAGAAGAACTTGTATTTTCTCCTCTTTCATAATAAATGTGTTCCCTTTTCAAGCTACATGTATGACATGATTTGGAGAAGAGTCTCACTTAGCTTTTCCTACATCTCTATCATATTTAAACGTGTGCTTCTTTTTTACACTAGAAGAACAGTATGAACTACAATGATTTTTTTTACCATAAAAGTCTCAAATCAGGACTGTGAGATTTCATTATATAAACTTGTATTGTCCTCTGTCTAGCAGGTAATAGCAGGGGGACATTTATTCTGAAATTTAAGGAACAAAAGTTTTCCAAACTTAAAGATAATTTAATAGATACAGTGTGGTAAAATACTCCTTTTGAACCACATAGAAGATGCATCAGTGATATTTCTCTCTTACAAGGTATGTAAGAGAAATATCCAGGTTTAACTTAGAGGAACAGATATAATATAAGGAACATCTATTAAGACAAGATGTACAACATATAAGGAATAACAAGGTTGGCTTACGACAGTCAACCGTGGAGTCAGATGAGGAAGCATGCAGAGGGCATCTGCACACCTCACACTGAAGGATTCAGTCCCAAGGTCTGAAGTTCATTGCAGTGCTCCATGTCGGATGGAGGCAGAAAAGTCTGTGCCGAAAGCCAGGCAATGAAGTTCAAGCTCATGTTTAGGAATGAAGTTCCTCTGAGGAGGTGGAAGGAGGACTCCTTCCTCAGCCCCTTTATATACTCTCTTTTTGCTGGGTCACTCTGGGGCTGGCCATAGCATCCTAGGGTGGAACCAATCGCATCCCAGGATGGGGACCTGCCCTGCCCCAAGGCAGAACCAATTACCCCCCAGGTGGGCTCTCACTGATCTGCAGGGAGGGGGCCCTCACCTGCTGGGAAGTGCTTAGAGTCATCCAGCCAAGTTGAGACAATGTATCAACCACTACACAAGGTATAGAAAATGACCACAAATTCTATCTTGCATGTACATCCTATTTTCTTACTTCTTTATTTCTTTGCTTTTCTTTTTGAGCCATCTTTTCTTTGCCAGAGTTGTGTATACCTATACAATTTGAAAAGGGGTGGTGGAGGAGTTAATAAGTATAATTATCCAGCTTTTAAAGCATTGATGATATTTGTTTTTCTAATCAAATGCAGTTGGCCTTCCAAGAGAACTCCATAGCATCTTTCATCTCAGGATTTTAATCTAAAGTAAAAAGGTTTTAGGCTGGGAACATAGTCTAAGCGCCTGCCTGCAAAGAGCAAGGACCAGGGGTCTAACCCCAATACCGCTTGCATGCCCAGGCCACGCCATGTCAGCCACCGAAACTGGGCATAGTGGTTCATGCTTGCAACCCCAGCACTGGGTGCTGAAAGCAGGAGGATCACTACGAGTCCGATCTGTGTATCAAGATCCTGTTATCAAATAAATAACTTTTTTAGAGAAAAATTTCTGGACTGCCTATGTATACAGGTCATAGTTGGGAGATTTCTCTCACTCTCTCCTTTTCTTATGCAGTTTGGTTTGCTTTGGCTTTGGTATTCCAATTAATACATACCTGAAATTCCATACTTCACTAATGATTTTGTATCTTAGAGCAAACTACTAACTTTACTATACTTTCAAATTATTTTTATGTTTATCATGTGAGAAATTTAAAAATAAATCTTATTTTCACTTGTGGACATAATTTCAATGTGATTTATTATATTTTCAATTGTTTTGTAAAGCACATTCAAACTATTGTAACATATATATATATAATTACATTTATATATATTTATAAATAATATTACATTTATATATTATGTATATTATTATACATTATATATATATATGTGTAATATAGGTTGTTATGCTCTTATCTTAAATCTGAGGTGTTTATAGATGCCTGAAACTTGTATACTTTCAAATTACCATGCAGTAAAAATATTTAAGTCATTTTTCAAATTATTTAAGAGTACTACACTGGGGCCAGAGAAGTGGCTCAGTAGAACAAGGGTTTCCCTGGCAAGCCCAAGGGCCTGGAGTTCAATCCCAGGTACCATTAAAAAAAGAGTACTAAACTGTCAATTAATTTTTAATATTTGTAATTTTGGTATTTTTTTCTACTTAATAAATATTACCACTGCTTGGCCAACTATGAAGGAACAGTTGGCCTTTCTAGTAATCATGACTCTTTCATCATGTGGTACTTTCCTGATATCAGTTTTGCATTTTAATACTGGTACAGTCATTCTTCAAGAATCAGGACCAAAATTCCACTTCCAACGTTGAAAGTGGCTTAACTACTTTACAAAGTAGAATGTGATTTTTTAAAATCCTTTAATATTTACTTACCTACCATAGAAAAAGTTGTACTTCACACTAAAATTTTGCTTGGGATTAATATAAAATAAGAGTTTTCTGAAAAACACAAAATGAACACTCCTATTTTGAGATCAGTGCACACAATCCAAGGCATGTAGCAGCCACCATCATTGAAATTCCTTAAGCCTAGGTATTGATTTTGTTGTAGAAACAGTGTATCCTGGCTAATGGTAAAGCTCAGTGTCTCTGAAGGTATATGAAGAGAATTCTTCAATAATACCCTGCCAACTTTTTGGAGAGAAACAGGTTAGAAAGTGACAAAAAGTGCCAATATACCAGGGCCTAAGTAGAGCTTGCCTTGACCTTGGCACTGCCGTTTTCAGCAGTAAGAGAAGCAGTCACCTATGTCAGCATCACTCAGGTGGATACAGGGTAACTTAATGGAAAGCAACAAATTCATTAAAAATCTTGAAAGGTGTTCTAGAAGCTTTTTTCTGAAACAGGTGAGATAAAAAGCCTTTTAACAATGAACTCACAAAATAAGTTGGACATGTGAGAGTAAAGAAAACATGTTGTGGGGATGATTGATGAGCTGGCTCTGCACATTATTCTCGGGAAACTAGCTGCGGAGTGGAAGAGCCTGAAGTGCAGTACCTAAAGGGACTCAAATCTGCCTCCAGGAATGCAAGATTGAGTGGAAAAAGCCTTACAACACTGCAGAACTGCAAAAAAAAAAATTTGTTACTGTTTTTGTTTGTTTTGGTCAACAGCAGGTATTCCATTTCAAAAAGTACAGATACAATTTCTCTTAGAGTTTTATTCTATGGGAAGTTGACAGATTCGATAACTACACTTATTTTGACATTTACAATATGTTGGCTACAAAACAGAATCTGCAAATAATGTTTTTTTAATTTGCTTTTGTACCTTGTTATTTTAATATGTTAAAATATGATTGCTTAAAAGTGAAAAACAGTAATGAATTGTTATTTTCATACAAGGTGAATACAGATGATTTTCTTTTTTTATTTATGTGCTTTTCCATGAATATATGAGATAAGTGTACAAAATCTGGGTCCCTAGAATAATGTCAAGCTGTAAAAATTAATGTAATGCATTTTATATTATATATCAGAATATAGTACAATATATGCTAGAGCTCTGTATTCTACAAGTCTATACAAGGCTATAAAACTTTTACTATAGTGCTTTTAAAATGGTATTGAAATATTTTATGATCAAAAGTGCATTTATGCTCAATATGAAACCAATGGAAAGATTGCACATTAGCCAATGATTGTAACCCAAGATGAAGTCACACGTCTCTGTGCATGCTTGTGTGTATGCGTGTGACATTTGTCATCCTCCCTGAAGCTAGTAGGAACAGTGGTGCCCTTTATCATAAGCAATAAACAGTTCCAGCAACAAATTGTGTGTTTTTATTTGTTTTTTGTTTTTTGTTTTTTTTTTTTTTTTTTTGGTCTTTTTGAGACAGGATCTCACTATTCAGTTCAGGCTGGCCTTAAGCTCATTTTGTAGCTCAGGCTGGGCTCGAACTCACAGCAATCCTCCTGCCTCAGACTCCCAAGTGCTAGGATTACAGGCATGCACCACCACACCCGGCTTGTGTGTTTTTATAAATCAATGAATTAATTTAAGAAGCCTTAAGAAGTGCCATGAAAGTGAAGTATACATTCACATATTTGCCCAATTTCAGTTTGCATATCATTTTTAAGAATATATTATTAGTAAATTGAAAGATTTGTGTTCAATTACATTGTCCAATTATAGTGTTGTGGTAAACATCCACAATTAAATGCCAGCTAAGAACAAAAATATCCAATGATTACTGAAGAAGCTCCCATGAACTAATATTTTTATTTTAATATCAAAGACTTTGGAAGAACATTAAATGAATTTAATCAATAAATCTAAGGAGAAAGAATCATCACTCCATCCTTTCAATAAAGCAAATTTGCTTTTAGAAAGTTTAACTTGCTCAGTTTATTGATGTATTGGTAAATAACAGAATTAGGTCTTATATACCTTATCCTCAATCCAACATGTGCTATTATTCTCACTATCTGGAAGTGGTACTTGCCTTAGAACTCAAAAGTATTTATTCATTTAGACATCTAAGTTAGTGAAAACTGCCTCCACGCAGTTAACATAAACTAAGACTGACATAGCAGTATGGTTGCTAATTTTAAACTTTTATATGCTTAAAGTAGTATTTTCACTGCCTTCACTTTTAGAATTATTTTACTTCTACCTTTTCAGGATTGATAAATCATGCATGTATGCATTTTGCCTCATTATGATAGTCCTATGACTGTCTCTAATTTACTACAGTCATGTATAGTTTTACTCAAAGTACTAGATATAAATCCTTGTTGTAGTCATCAAAGAATCAGTAGGCAAGTATATCCATCCTAATTACTCTTCCCTACAAATGGAGGGTTACTCTAATAATAACTAGCTGTGAGAAGAGGAGAAAAGTACATAATGAAATCATAGGTCACTGAATAACAACCAAGAAGATACAATTTTGTTAGAGAAACGTTTTCACAGAGACTTAGCTCTATTTGGTGCTGGGATCTCTCATGTCCAGTATGTCCACCTCTAAGTACTGGAGCTTGCTATTCCTTCGTGTGATGAATTTTTTTGCCCAAATCGTATGGACCAAGAATGTCAATCTTTCATTTTTTGTGAGAGTTGCACAAGCACAATTTTTGAAACAATAGTTTTTTGGTTTAATAGAAATTCCCTCAAAATTCAGTATATTTCTGATTTGTTTATTTTTATTCAGTCCGATTTAAAAAAAAACTGTAACAAAATCAAACATCTACATATACAAGTTCTTAAATCTCGGGAACTCTACTTATCAACATCTGTACTCATGTGGGCATCTACTTCAAGGATGATATACTACGTTGGGTGAATGGGCAGGCTTCACAGTCTGATCTCTCTTGTAGGTTGGCTAGTATTTACTAAATAAAAGTTGGTCTGTAAATCCTATACCCTCATGGACTTTTTTCAGTAACTGAAGTAATCAGTTTTTAGAACTGAAAGTTTCCAACTTTGTGGATTCTCAGACAATTTGAGCTGCAGCTGCAGTCAGAAATGACTTCTTTAGTGAAAATATGGTTTCCTTCACTGTTCAACTTTATTATTCTGGAATGTATTACCTTGCGAAAGCAAAACAGATAAAAAGAAATATTCATGTTTGGATTTCTGTATGCTATGTAAATTTATTTTCTGTTTAATCTGTTATCTCAATGAGTCACAACAGTAAAATAGATGCCAAATCTTTCAGTCACTTCTAAACGCAATTCCCATTAGTTAAGATGGGAGAACTTAACAAAGATATTTATTACTTCAAAAATATAGGCAACTTTTCTGTTTTATAGGCTCGTCCATGGAACCTGACTCCTTGCCTCCCATTTTTATGAGGTTCCTCACCTAATAGGGCTTTCTTGTGTACACAATTGAAGGTGGCCCTGTAGCGTGACAGTGGACTCCTATTTCCAGGTGTAAGTAAGAGATGGGTGCTAAGAGAAAGAAGCTTCTATTTGAAGACCTGTTTCCTAAAGTATGTGTTGTGTTCACTCACACTGCCTTTTCAGTGTCTCTGTTTTAAGATTGTATCAATGCAGTAAAGTCGGAAGGCTTCAAATCAATAACCATCCTTGTAGAACCCTGACTGCTACTCTTTTATTCCAAAAAGTACAGATGGAATATTAATATTGGCTATAATGGGGACAACTGATGGTTTTACCGTAGACTGTAAACCCTATAATCCAGTTATGATTTATCATCTATGTAAAAAAAAAAAGCTGTCTATAAGTTCTATTACTTTTTAAGGGGTTTATTATTTTTATGTAATGATTTATAGAGGTTTTTATATGTAAGATGATAATGCATACTGAAGATAATAGTAAGGAAATTATCTTATACTTTATTAATTTCATTTCAGAGCAAAATGTACCTAAAGTCTGAAACAGAATTTTTACTTGTTGGAAAAATATACTATTGGAAAAATATACTCGTTGGAAAAATATACTCGTTGGAAAAATGTTGCTATTTTTGATGCTTTTAGAATTTTTTGATTCCCAAATGAATAATATATATATGTATAATATATATATATATATATATATGTATATATATATATATACAAACATATATGTATGTTTTTATCTGGTCTTCCATGAAACATCACAAACATCCTAGTTTTTAAAAATTTCTTATTTTTCATTTTTTGACGTAGGGAAATAGGACAAAATTTATTTTCAAATATTAAATTAAACTCTGCTTTTTCATCTAAAGTCAAAATATAGCAAAAGAAAAGAATAAAGCAAAAGTTAGTTAATAGGACATACAGGTGAAAATAATTAGCAAGGATTAAATGAAGTTGAAAAAAATTAGGGAGCAAGGAATAAAACCTGACCCCTGAAAAGGTCACAAAATGAGTTTCTAGTCAGTTTACAAAGAGAACTAAGAAGACATGCGTTAATATCTTTATGAAAGAAATGGGATGACATTCAATTTTAAAATATTCAAGGTTTAAAAATTGCTACTAGATGAAACTTATGGAAGGAAATGTGATAGCTGAAATTAAGTCCATTAGCTCCTTAGAATATGTAAATTAGATAAAACATTTTCTCAATGGAATAGAGACACTGTACATAACCCACTGAAGAAGTTAAATATATTGTTGAAAGCATTTAATGAGAAAAAAGTTGAATTTCCAAATGTAGTCTATCAAGTGTAATAGGAAGAAGTTTTACTAACTTTACATAGTTTTTCTAAGGAAAAAAGAAAACACCAGCTCATTTTTCTGGTCAGATTTATTCTAAAAACAAACAAAAAATACAAAAAAGTTTATCTAGAAATTCATAGCTCACTAACAAACATACAAAAATGTTCAACAAAATATGAACACACTGAAACCATTTCTATAAAAATTAACCTACATTATAGGCACATGGGACTCCTGCTATGACTGTATAGAGGGTAAACATTCACATATGTATGTGTATTTCACCATATACTAATTTTTAATAATCATATAATATGTGATATACACAGAAAAACATTAAAGTAAGTTCAATAACCATTAATCACAAATAAAATCCTCACTCAATGAGGGATACTAGGATACAGTTAGCATAAAAAAATTCAAGGGAGCACTTGTATCAATAATGACTACAAACAGTAAACCTGTTATCAAACTTAATAGTGAGAGACTCAACGTTGTTCATTATCTTTGTATTAAAAACAAAGGAAAGGTATTACTGTCAATTCTACTTAACATTAATTAGTAGACTTAGTCAATAAACATTCAGTTGACTGATAAAATAAAACAAAGACATTGCAAAGAAGGAAATGGATGATTTCTGTTCAAAGCAAACTAATAGTATTTTTAGAAAATTATTTTTAAAAATGTGTGGAACAAAACAACCAACCCAGAAGTAATGAGAAAGTTTAACAAGTGTAAAATATAAAAGGTCACTTACAAAGCCATTTCACGATTTTATGCTAGGAATAAATAATTGGAAGTGGTTATCAAAAATATCATTTTTAACACAACTAGAAAATGTTAACTACTAATTATAAGTCTAATAAAATATACATAAAAGCTATATGCTAAAACTAAAAATATCCAGATTATTAGTAGCTGGAGGAATAGACTATGTTATAAGATTAGAAAAATCAATGTTGTAACATTACCCTCAATATGAGCTATAAATTCAAGGTAATTTCTGCAAAGTTCCAAGCCAGCATCATTTCAGATATTATGACATTTATCCTAAAATGTGGATGGAAATGCAAAGGAACTAAAGTAGCTAAAACAATTCTGAGAAAGAGAAAGACAGGTGAAGGACTCATATGAACTTGTTGCAAGATTTGCTAGAGCACTAAGTTAATCATGGTAACATGTTCTATTAAATATATATGCATAAGTCACAGTCACATTATCTATGCAGATGAACAAAAGACATACATTTATAGATGTTAAGATATATAGGTATTCATTATAGATATAGAATGTCAGAAATAATGCTAGACATGTGTTTATATAGAAGTTAGTAGATAAACACAGCACCGTGGACCCAGGGACAACACAACCATCAGTAACACACCATGTACCTTGATATTGGTTTCCATAATTACATTTTCCACTGAAAGTAGGGCTTGTTGGCAAAAAGATTGACAACAGATCTGGAATACAAGTAATGCAAGATGAGTGTAGAACATCTGGCACTTTTCTAAAATAAAAAAATGTGCTGGAAATGCATGCATTTATGCCATCCGAATGCAGTTCTCAATGTGTGCAGCTAAACAAATTATGGGGGAAAAAGAACTACAGCCTTAGAACAGAAAGTAAGGTATTAAATAAAATTTCAAGTCGTTATGAATAAAATATTAAATAAAAGAAAGGTGGAAAAGCCATATATATATATATATATATATATATACACACATATATATAACTATTTTTGAGGTTGAGGGTAAAACATTATTGGAAAGAAAAGCTCTGTCAGAGAGGGACAGAAGGGGGACCTGAGCAGGTTATCCCAAAGCCATATTTTTTAAACAACCCAACAAGGTTATGTAGATAGAATGAAGGAAACGGAAAAATCAGAACTTCAGCTCTTGGGACAGCGAGACGGCTCAGTAGGATAAGCACTTCCCTGGTAAGCACAAGGGCCTGAGTTTGATCCCTGGTTCTACCAAAAAAAAAAGAACTTCAGCTCTCTTGTTGTACGGATGCTTCCAGAGCAAGATACAGTCATCATTCACTTTTGTAAACATTTAATATGAATGCTTTGACTGACGCTTCTATTCTATTTCCAAGCCTCACTTGTCATCCCACTGTTATGATACCACAGGAATCATAAAGCTTCAAGATTCAGGTGTGTTAGGAAGTAATTCAGTGAAATATACATGCCAAAGCTGAATTTGCAACTTGTGTCTTTCTTACTTAGTGTTTTATTTGATAAACTAATTTTCAGAATATTCACTTGAAACTAAGGATGCAAATAAGGAAGTCAATGAAAAATTTCCAAGATATTCCATCAGCAAGATAAAGCATGATGCTTGAGAGAAATTAATCAAATGTTTTATCCAATGAACAATCAATTTTGTATGAAATACACTGTACATGTTAAATTATTTTAATATAAAATGTACAACTATTTTATTAATTTGATTTATAATGGAATAAAATGGGACTGCCTGGCGAGTGTAAGGTCCTGAGTTTAGTACCCAGTACTGCAAATCAGTCAGGCCCCGGGATCCCTCACACACCATGCTGGCCTTGGAACTGGGCATGGTGGTGCATGCCTGTAATCTCATCCCTAGGGAGACTGATACAGGAGGATCACAAGTCCAAACTGCATAGCTAGATGCTGTCTATCAAAAAAGAATAAAAATTTAAAAATATACACACATACAAAAATAATGATAGGGCAAAACAATTAAACCAAACACAAATATATACAACTGTAAATGTCTTATCTGTCCTGTCACATAAAATGTATGGTTCTTTCAATTTGACAAAATATTAAATTCAACAGTGTAGTCAATATTTCATTAATTATTGTGTAAAATATTCTAAAGAATTATAAACTATCTACAGAATTAATCATCAGCTATGATGGTTATATTATACTGACCTGGTCTATTTTGTAAGAATAACAAAATACTAGGGACTGAATAATTTTTTAATAAAGGAAATGTAGTTTTCATTTTTCTCAATGGGTGAATAGCAGTATCAAGATGCTGCACTCTGTTGAAGGAACCCATGCCACGGAGGAAGGATAAAAGGATGAAAAAAGAAATTACTGTGTCAAACTATTTTATAATCAGCATTAACCCACCCAGGAACACATAGTCCTCATGCCCTAACACTGCCCAGTAGATGCTGTGTGACAACAAATTCTGCACTTGGTTTTCTGTTTCCAACACCTGCTTCCTGAAAAACACTTTCAAAGCACAGCACTAACCAACATTTTCTGATTAGAATACTACATTCATAGTTATGTGAAATTAATCTACGAATAATTCATATCTATGCATATATTCTGGAGAATATAGAATAAAGCACCCAAGTTTTTTTTTTTTTTTTTTTTTTTTTTTTTTTTTTTTTTTTTTTTTTTTTTTTTTTTTTTTTTTTTTTTTTTTTTTTTTTTTTTTTTTTTT
>PVKA01016092.1:0-21624 GCA_004027165.1 Ctenomys sociabilis | reverse complement strand
CTGTGCCACCACGCCCGGCTGAAGCACCCAAGTATGATAGGGGCTTTGATTCAATTTTAATTTAGTATCTTCTTTCTATTAATTTAAACAACAAAAATGTGATTGGAGATGAAAGTTTAATTTGCTGATATACATCACAAATGGCCAAAGTAGAACATAACAAGGACCGGAATTCAGTCCCTGTGTGTGCTGTGCCGGCCCCGCCCATGCAGCGCACTGAGACAGAGACAGACTGGGCGTGGTGGTGTGCACTTGTAATCCCAGCACTTGGGAGGCGGAAAACGGGATCACTACAAGTCCGACCCTACAGAGCCTGTACTTAAAAACAAAAATTGTTAGCTATGTTTTTGATTAATTGCATGTATAATTATCTATACTATTCTTGATTTTCATACGCAGCTAACTAAACTAAATGTCAAAATAAGTTGTAGTGAGACGCCCGGCTGTAGTGAGAATCACAGTTGATCCTTTCACAGAAAGTAGACATGTCCTAAATTTTGAGGTTTGAGGTAGTACAACAAATGGTGTATTGATATATTTATCAAATTTCTAAATAAACTCAAAAAGATCACAAAAATGGATTAGGAAATATTAAAATGTCCCCGTTAATAATAATGTCTTAAATATTTGATCATGTGCATTAGATATACAATAAGATATGACATTATGTTGGAACGTATTATTATAAACAAGCATCTTATAATATCTTATGAATAAATATCTGGCTCTCTTTTACAAAAACGGAACAAGAAAACTGAAGTTATTAGTGTCCAATATCTTAGAAAAAAAAGATTTCCAAGTAAATGCAGATATCTTTCATTTGAACCTAATCTGCACAATGATATAAGAAGAAAAAAGACTTGAGGATGTTCTGGCATCCAGGTGAGATCACATAAACAAACGAACAATAAAAGGCTGGAGATATAGCTCAGGTGTAGTTAGTTATGCCCTTGCTCATAAGATATCCTTTATTGCTCAGATCTCTGCACTGTCCCAGAAAACCTCTTCATCCCTACTGCAGAATATCTCCCTGATTATGGCCCAACAATAAATACTCTCTCCCATTTCTCCTTGCGAATACTTATCCTTCTTGGGCACTTTTACTACCCCGCATGGAAAATATTTACCATGCATTTGACATGTTAGAATTTATGTGTTTATTTATTCAACTTCATTTCTCCTTTTAGTAAGAAGGAGTCCAACTGCTTTACTCTCTCCTATATGTCTCCCCAGAGTTTCAAAAGTGTCTGGTCTATGGTTGATATTTAGTAAATGACTGAATGAAGCATGCAGTGTGCTTCTAAATGATACAGAATTTCTATAAATATGCTAGTATAATGTATTCAATATGCATGTAAAAAGGCTGTAGTATAAAAGTATGTTTAATGCTAATTTTCTCCTTGCTTGTCCTTAATTTCTCTGAATTTTTCAGAGTTTAAGTTTACATTTTATATCTGTGCAACACTTTACAATCCTTCCATTATGACAGCTGCATAAGCATAATGCTGTCTGCATCACAGTGTGGAGCACAATCTGGAATATATAATGTTTAAACCTGTGACCGAACTGGAATATAGAGCTTAGCAATGTACTAAAAAATGTGCATGAATGTGGCATTAAAAATGATAATAAAATATTATTGCCAAGCTGACTTCCACAATGTTTCTTACTCTCTACTTGCATGTGTGCTACCAAGGAAATGCTGTACTAATACCCAGTTCATGAACTTTACAAAAAAAAAAAATGAAAGAAAGGAAAATTGGGTTACATAGTGCTGTCACAATTTGTTTGTAATATAAAAAAAACTAGAGGATATGAGATACGAGAAATAAAATAATATGCTTCCTACTGTGTATTCAAATCTGTTTTAAACACAAAAAGAACCCATAAAATTCCATTTTAATTTCCTTCCAACTGTATAAGCTGCAGAAATGCTGTGTTGTGGACTGAATATGCTGAGTTTAGTCATGGCACAAACTTAGATATAAAACAAGGGAGCTGTTAAACACTCATTATTGAGATACAACTTTAAACAGTGAAAAAGTAAGATGTATATGATGATCCAAATATCACCTACATTGACTTTTTGCAGCTGAGATATTCATAGTGAAAACAACAACTACAAAAACCAAACACATAGCCATTTATTGAATAACAGTCAGTATGTTTTTCGACACATCGCAAACATTTGATATTTCTCCACTTATTTGCCATTAAGGTTTTTAGTGCAGTGACATATCAGCCCACGTGCAAACTCTGAGTGTAGAAAATGCAGGAGTTCTATATTACTTTTCTATATCTGAAGTAGCTGTGTAGAACCAATAGCATGGTCACTAGATTAATGTTAATATTATTAATAAATGTTGACAGAATAGCATCCATCCTTTGGGGAAATGTTATAAGCCAAAACTTTCTTTTTCATTTTATTTATTTTTATTTTTTAAGTTTTTTTTTTGTATTTTAGGGAAGGGTCTACAGATTGTTCAGGGTCTCATACTAGATTGGACTCATAGTGATCCGCCTGTGTACAGCCTCACAAGAACTGGGAATACAGGTACGCGCAACCATGAGCAGTCTCAATCGCCATCTCAGCATGCCCTCTCAGTGGGACAGACACATCTGGCCCTGGGATACAACCGCTCGTCTTATATTTTATTTTTTGTGGTGCCAAGGACTGATCTAAGGACCTTGTGCTTGCCAAGCAGGTGCTTATTCTACTGAGCTATCTTCCCAGCCTCCTAAATTTAATTTTTATCGTTTTTTGGAAGCTAAGTTTGGAGAATGACAGGGATGATACATTTCATAAATACATATTTAAAAAACAAACAGGAATTTTAAAGTGTTATAACACTACCTTAAGATACCTTTAACAGATATGTGCAATTCAACTTAAAATATTAATAGTCATGGGATGCTGATATCTTCTAACTCAAAATTAGGCACAATGCTAAAGAGAAAAGTCACTACTTAAGTTGAAACCTGAAGTAAGCATCATCTAGAAAGTTTTCTCAAAAACCTGCAGAAGAACCAGCAGCTCAATGAGGAGGAAGACATAGACTGAAGAAAGCAGTTAAACAAAAATTTTAACTAACTTAAGAGATAAACCAAGCAGGGAAACAAATTTCCTGTAGAACTTTCTATCCTAAATATGCTAGGATCTCAAACACCCATCAGAAACCTCTCCACTACCAGTTCCCAAGAACAATGAACAGCGCTGAGGGATCCCTATTGTGAAGCCTCCACAGATAGCAGCACACAGAATGCTTTAGTTATGTGATGAAGACTCGTAAGTGAAGGTCACTTTAATAGATGTCCAACAAATACTTCAAATAAAGTATGGTGTTCATAAATTTCAGACATTTAGGCAGTATGGAAAGTATCGCAGCAGAACTTCTGTCTCTGATAGGGAACATGCTTTCAGCAACAGGATGAACTCTTAATTTGGGTTCAGTCTCTCAGTTTGTCTGTCCTTCCCAGTAGATTGCTCATCATTTATACAGAACTATTCTTTTGTATGCATAATAAGCCTTTAAAGTTTTTAAATGTGACCTGATTTTGGCTTTAGCCATGAAAATATACAAGTTACACCTACCAACCTGTACTAGTGAATCTTAATCTAGGTTGATTTTATTCAGCTACTCATTGATATAGCTTTACAGCCAAAGATGTATCATTTAAAATTATAAAAAGGTAGAGCACCTTGTAACCATAATGTTAAGTGAAATAAGACACAAGCTTAAATAGCATATGATTTTTCTTATGTAAAAAACAAAAACATAAATGGCAAAATGAAAGAAAGATAGATAATAGGAAGTAGGGAGATCATTCTCAAATCAGAAGGCAGTCAAGAAATGTGACATATAGGAGGAGGGGAAGGAAATGGAAAAAGAGTTAAAATGCATTATGTACATGAACCAACTCCCACAAACAGCGTAATCATCATGAACCACAGACATACTAATAAGAGAGGCAAAAAAGTGAAAAAAAATTATGTAGACTTATTAGAAGGGGTTGGGAGAGAGCTTTTGCGATGGTTATGTTCTTGTTTTTTTTTATAGATTATCTTTTATGTATCAGCAACTACTTTTAAAACAAGTGACCAGAAATTAATCATGATTTAATTCTTGTGGTTGTTTAACATTGTCTCTATAATTCTTTTCTTCCTCTTATCCCAAGCGTAGCTGGGTTCACTGACTGACTTCAGATAAACTCGTTACTGTGGAAGTGACAGCATGTTGTATCACAGAATAGGTCATAAAAAGCACAGAAGTTCCCTGCAAATTGGATTATTCACTCAGAGGAAGTTAGTTGTGATGTCATTTCTGATACAGACCTATTTGATTATTGAATTAGGAGATTTCGTTCAATGATATGCTATCTAAACACTATTATTTGTGATGAACACAAACAATATTTTTCCATTAAAATTTTTCTTTCAATCATAAGTTATCTGTTGTCAAATATTTTATGAGGTTGAGTATATTTAATTTTGTGTCTTTTATGTAGAAGATTAGATGTGTGTCACTTTAGAAAAGTCAGTAGACATGAACAAAGCACAATAGGATATTTGAAAAGCAACAGAGGTAGAAAGACCAGTAGCTATAAATTGTGCTTTAGGATAATTTAGTGGAGAGCTGTAGGGACTTTGCACTGTCTGTGGACATGGCTAAAGGGTCCTTGAAGGAGTGAACTGCTTATTTGAAGATTCTTGTAGATCACAATGGATGTGGTCATCAATGAACATTTGTGATATTTAGCTCCTTGCCTCCAATTTAGTTTCTATTCAAATTTCTTAAAATTATAACTGTAGCTTGAAATTGTCTTTGATGAATATATGTAATTTATATAAACAAACACATTCTTTGGAATTAATGCCATCAATATCAGAAAGAAGCAGGTGTCTGGCCCGAGTGGCCTCACTGTAGAAGAGGCCTTGAAACTCTGAAGTCATTCAAAGAAGATACGCCTGTTCCTCATTTATGTGATCACAGATTGACGATTTGATTTCATATCCAACAATATTTTTTACTTCCACAGAAATGTTAGAAGAACTATCCTTTGTTAAAGGTAGTCTTTTAAAGAGAACAAATGTGACTGAGAAAATTTATCACACATTTATTATTAATTTCCTCATTTCATGTTGAAATATCACTGCATTTTACGAGTACATTTTAGCAAGTATTTTCTAAGTGAATGCACACTGTTTCTGTTTGTTTAAATTTTTCATTTTTTTGTGTGTTTGTAATGTGAGACATTTCCAACTTGTGTACATACTTTTACTCTAAGTTTTCAATTATCACACGTTCATTTCAAGAATTTTTTCTACCGTAAAACCGTACGTGTAGGATTTCTGAAATAGAACATTTCAATTCTAGAATGTCAAGTATTTTTATCTACATTATAAAAAATTTCAATTGAAACTTACTTGAGAGACTGATAGATTATGCTGGCTATTATTTCCTAACATACACAGATCAAATACTTAAAGGTTACCTGAAAATCTCTGGGCAAGATCTTCATATTAGGCCAGAGTAGCACATTAATAACTGCCACCATTAACTAGATCTAAATGTTAGATGGCTGAACTTTGAATCATTTGACTTATTTCCAGATTCTTTAGCTCTAGGAAAATGTAAATAACTTCTATCCCCTAGGAATTCATTGACAGAATGAGATAAGGGAAAGCTATTGGAGTCCAGGCTCCATTTGTACCTGCTCAGAAGTCTCACACATACCTCTGAACCACTTTTTTATGTGAATCCCATTTACATGCTTGAGAGGCAGCAGGTGGTTCAGAGATTTGAAGATAATTCATACTCAGGCACTTCAGAAGGCATAAGAAACACATAGGAGGGTCTTGTGAGTGAAGAAGTCAAAGAAAACTTTGGCCTGTATTACATCAAAAGCTGAAAAGTTCAGAATGGGCACCACTAATACTACTGAATTAAATGGAAAGCCCAGTGTACAAAATTAATAAAATCATAATGTGCTTTACAAAAATGGTTCTAAATAAGCAAGAAAAGACAATGGCAAAATACAGAAATAACTGGATATCTGCTTCTAAATTTCACAATGATGAAGTTTTATAGAGGGTCTGGGTTACAGTCAGTAAAATATTTTACCAGGTAAACATAAGAAAGACAAGTTTATTCAATTCACAACACACTGTCAAGGAGAAAGCCGACAATTTTCCAAGAGTGGACTCATACCATTTGGGTGAGAGATGAAGGCTTTACAAAGGTTTAGAGCATGGGACATGATTCTAGACAACAATTATAGAAAACTCAAGACAGATTTTCTTCTGAATCCCTGGTCCATGTGATCTTTCAGAAGCATTTGGATGGTGTCTGATTGTACATTAAAGTTACGGATCTACATGGCCTTTATTCAGGGCTGTCTGAAGGCTTTTCAGATTAAGACAGGCATAACTTCTGGAGAAAATCAGTCTTGTCTTATTGAGGGAAATAAATCAGTCTTATTTTTATTTCATGTTTTTTCTAGTTAGCATTAGCACATGGGCTCATAAGTACTCACTCAATGCTGGAAAGTATTGTGGCAACACACAGGTTCAGTTGATGGGGTTTTAACACTTTAGTCACCTTTAAAACCACTATGTTATTTCATTCATTTATGGTTTTTTTGAGAAGTGCCTTTCCACTTTATTTCAAAGAGAAACACTGTCATTCCAACAGCAAGAGTGAATTGTCTCTGTTCACTTCAAGTCACAACCTCCGCCAAGTGAATGTTGTTATGTGTTTTTCACAAAGATGTTTATAGCTTCCAATTCCTATTTTCATCTGGTTTTCTCCTGATCTATATTACCAACATGTAGGGCCAGTTTTAGGAAGCTGAACAAGCCCCAAAGCTTAGTTTTCTTTTGTAAATGGTTTCATTTTGACATTGAACCTAATAATTATGAGCCAGTCCAGTGATGTATTATTATCTCTGACACTCTAGAATACACATTTCATATAAATCTCAGGAGGATTCTAGAAGCAAGTGAAGTCCTATGATCTAAGAATGTTGCTTGGGTAGGAAAATAAATCATTTGCTATACATTGGAAGCTACTGCGGTTTTTGATTGTTTATTAGTATATGTCTTTTGTATGTGATGATTGCATTCCTTGTGGGGAGTTGGTACACGCCCATATCACATCTCGATTCTCTTTTGTTCACTTTCCCTCCTTTCCTACCATTTTCCTTTCAACCCATGGGCTCCTCCAGTTTGAAAAAGATTTATCTGCATTTCTTAATCTCTTTCATTTCACTATGTATATGTTAGGTTTCTCACAAATTTTAGAAACTGTCTGTATGACTATCAACAGGGAAAAGGATAAGCCTCATTCTATAACCAATAAACATTTTATTCTACCATGTTGTATGTGCATGACATTCAGTTTCAAAGCCTAAATCAAATTATAGGTGTCAATCTTTCTGGCCAGTATATAGTAGGGAACAAGAGTAGCTTTAGTAACAAGGAAGTTTTCATCAAGTGTTTATCTCTTAAATCTAATCAAACAATAAGTAATTTCAAAAGGATGTTTCTAATTATAGGAAACAAAACTTACTCAGCATTTGGAAGCTTGATTAAAATAAATTAGAATCCAGATGTATTGATTAAAATTTAGCACTGCAATCAGAATGATATTACAGCTTAGGTCAGGTAATCACTATGAATTATCCTATTTCTGAGTGATAGCAAGGGTTTCTCTACTGGATTTTATTAGTAACACAAAGACTGCTGACTGCTTATTTTCCCAAAAATTGCAAGAGTAAATTTTTCATCAAGAAGCGATAACTTTACTAAGTGTATTTCAATATGAGAGAATGCTATTTTTAGGGTCATGCACAAATGGCTATCTAAATGTTAAGATAAAATGTAGTGTAAGATCAAAACATGATACAGATAATCATGTGAACAAAGATAAAGATGTAGCTATAAAAAGATTCCCAAAACCAAATTTCAGAAAGAAATGAACATGGAATTATTGTTTCTTTCAAATTTCTCTTAGAAGTATGATCTTCTATAATTTTTAATATCATTTTGTAGCTGTTAATTAACACAATATTTTATGTTTATGTAATATACATAATGAGCAAAACATTATGTTTCCCATACCAAATAAGAGTTAAATTAGTCATAATCCCTAGTTTGAAGCACGTTAATAGTACTTGCATCAAGAAGCTTCATCCTAGTTGATGTGCATGAATGATTCTATATATTTGCATCATTAGGAATATTTATTATTCCTTTGAATTGCTGTCATCCCAGCAGGGACAAAATAGTACTCCAGGGTTCAATTTATTTCCATTCTTTCAGCAATTATTAATGATTTTATTATCTCATGATTCAGTGGATAACATTGCAGTTTTTCTCTCTAATTTTTCTGTTCTTAATTTTTATGTATTTACTTATATTAAGTTTGGGTAATAAGTATGGATTATTAAGTTTATTATGAAATAAAAGTTCTTAACTGTGTGTTACTAAATGGTTAAAAATATTTTACAATTTAACAATATTCTCCCATATTTTGAAAACTTGAAAAGTGTCTTTTAAGACAGAAGTGTTTCCCTGTTTTCCTCCCAAATAAGAGTCTAACCTGTAAATGGCAAAGTTTCAGTTATCAAAACATACAGTGAGATCCTTGTGCCCTATTAACCTAGAATAAAAATAATTACCATTGGTGAAGAAGAACAGCTAGATGTGTGTGTCAGTGTGTGTCACCTTTCTTGAACTTCTGACTCATCACAATAAAGTAACAATCCAAAATCCTGGGTGGACCTCAACTGCCAGAGTGCTTATAGCACTGCTTGACTATCAGAGTTACAGAAAATAGCTTTCACATTGCACTTATAACACAAGTTTTTAAAAACTGTTAGTAGTATTTTTTAGGTATTATTTTCTCACCATTAAAAATAACCAGCACTTTCACGTCAACTTTTTCAAAACTTCTCAAACTAAAACTAAGTTAATCAGATGTGCAATATACAAAATTAAAGTGAAAAATATAATGAAGTACAATTACTTATAGTTTATTAGAATAGTTTTTTATATTTTCGTCTCTAGAAGCAAATAACATATTAATAAGGACTTCTAAATATTTTAGTAATTCATATTTAATTTGAACAATAGTATGTTAGTGATTTAATTACCTCAGTTACATAAAATCAACAGAACAGCGATTGTAAAAGAGATTTATTAACTCTTTCTTTCCTGAGGGGGTTAATACTCCTACTATCAGATGGTCCAATCTTTGTAGCATGATAAGTAAGTTATGTTAGAAGGTACTCCTACCAATTTTAAATTACATTTAATTTATATTAGGATTTATACATTTTAATGGTTATTATTTTAGGAATATTTTTTCTTAAAATAGAAAAATATGGTAAATAAAAATATATGTAGGAAAACTATAGACTTTAAGTATATTTTTCATAAGAGTATAAATTTATCTTCTTTTAAATGATAATGTTTAAAATAATTGAGGGCCTGGCCAAATAGCTAAGTGGATTAAAGCACCCGCTTAGGCAGATACCGGAGCTGGGAGTTTGATCCCCAGGCCTGTCTTGCTGGCCCCTGGCCGCTGGTGTGTGCTGAAACAGCACCTGCAATCCCAGCACTTGGGGGGCTGTAAACAGAGGATCAGTGTGAGTCCAATCGACACAGTGAGACCCTGAACCCTCTGTAAACCCTGTCCTTAATAATAATTAATTAATTAATTTAAATAAAATAATTGCGCTTCATCACCAATCAAGTCACAGTACAAGCAAAACTGGTTTAGAACAGACAACTACACTAGGAATGGTTATAAACTTTTTATGAAATTCAGTTAATTTATTGATCTAGAATATTAATTAATTAAGAATGCCATTGTTGGCCCAAGGGAGATTTTCTATATTGAGCTCCCAAGGTTGAAGAATACAGATGTGCAAGACATCAGAAACAAGAGTAGGCAGCATGAAACACACCTAAGCAAGAGCCAGCTCAGTCTCTGTTTTACAATTCTTATCAGGTTGCTATCTCAGCATTTCCATTCTTATGTAATGATGCAACCAGCTCATGCATATTTACCTGTGCTGAGTCACCGTTATGTAACCATATCCCACTGTGGGCTGGATCTGGATAAGCAGGATCCACTCCTCCAAAGTCTTTAGATGCGCCTGGGCTTTGAAGCAGTCTGGGCGGTTACTCACAGCCATCCATATAGGAGGACAGACTAGCACTCCTGTTGAGAATTAGTAAGTAAAGAGTTAAAAATTGTCCTGTATGAGAACTGTTAAACAATTGTTGTACACGTACTAAATGAATATGAAGGAAGAACAGTTTCTTTACAGATATTGGTAAACCTAGGTGATTTTATCACAATGGGAGGTATTTGATGGAGGTGAATTTGTGTGTGTGTGTGTGTGTATGTGTGTATGTATTTCAGTTTTTAAAAAAAATGAAAAAAGTAGAGATAAGTGAATATAAATTTTAGAAGACATGCATTTAGTTTAGTTTAGTTTTAGAAGATATATGCATTCCAATTTCAAGATTATTTATTATTATTATTATTATTATTATTATTATTATTTTGATGTTACAGGGTATCGAACTCAGAACTTTGCACTTGGCAGACAGGTGCTTATGTCACTGAGTTATCTGCCCAACCTTGCAATTGGTAGACATTATATTTTCTACAGAAATGTAAAAAGCATGGTATCATGGGAAAGATAGTTAATTAGACCTAGGAAAAAGATTGATTCATGGAAAATCCAACAAAAAATAAAATAATGCCAGTACTTTTTAAAATTTATTTATTTGTATTTTAACTTGAAGAGTGAAAAATAGAATCAAAAACAAAGAGAAAAATATGATCTAAACAAGGTTACATATGATACATAAGTTACAGATTTTCAAAACATGCATAGTTAATCATATATATATATATATATATATATATATATATATATATGCTAAATAAAAAATCCAACATAGATCAGCAGTCCACAATAGAAGTGGGTTATCCACAGAAGTTGTTGATTTGAGCTATTCACATCTTATTATTTTAATATGACTTTATATACCTCTAGTTTTATACTTTTCTGTTGGATGGTCAAGACCGAGTTAAAGCAAGACCTATATAACAAGAAATGTAACTTTGTATCAAATAAGGTCAGTCAGGTACCCTCAGGGTTTATCCTTTAACCCTATACCGCACCTTGTAGATTCCTTGTCAGTGTCAGCCTTGTGGATGAGTCATGGCCATTGCTTGACCAATTTCTTCTCTGTGGAAGCCTGAGAGAAAGTTTTCTCTCCATGTGACTCTCCTTAGGCATACTATACATCATTGATCGCATTCCTCTGTATCCTCATAATCTCCTTGTTCAGAAAATTTGGCACTACTGAGTTACATGATGTTATGTATTTATTTTATTTTATTTTATTTATTTATTTTTTATTTTATTGAAGTACAAATATCAATCAGACAGTTTTAAGACACCTTAAAAAGACAGATTCAATAAATTAATACATTGCAAACTGTTTTCATAATGTTTTGGTATCATACAAGGTACATATATGATATTATACTTACAGACATTATCATAGAAGATGTCTCTTGTCAGTAAATTAAGAGTGTAGCTTTTTACTTATCTTAGTTTTTATACCTGAATTATATCAAAAATTCAATAATTATTTTCCTAGTGGATGACCATAGTACTAGAAGCCGATATAATATCCTGTCCAACCACCATTAGTGCAAATCTTGCCTCTCATAGGATTATGTAGAAGCACAGTGTTATCTATCCCAACTGTACTGTGTATACACACACATTATAATTTTTTTTCTATACCCCTTGCTTTGTCTACACCTGTCAAAGGTGGGCACTCCATTGTCATTCAACTAACTTAGGTGCTTGAACTCGACAACATAATGCAATCCCTATCAAACTGCCACAACATACCTCCCAGACATAGAGAAATCATTTCTAAAATTTATTTGGAACCACTAATGACCTAGAATAGCAAAGGCAATCTTGGCCAATAAAGACAAGGCAGGAGGCATCACAATTCCTGATTTGAAATTATACTACAAAGCCACTGTGATAATATCAACATGGTACTGGCAATAAAATAGACCTGAGGAACAGTGGAATAGATTAGAAGACACAGAGGCATCTATGAAAACACTCAGCCATCTTATCTTCGACAAAGGGGCTACACAAGCTCACTGGAAGAAAGATAGCCTCTTTAACAAATGGTGCTGGAAAACATGGCTTTCTACATGCCAAAAACTAAAACTTGACCCAGTTCTATCACCGTGCACTAAGTTAAAGTCAAAATGGATTAAAGATCTAAACAGTACATGATGTTATCATAGTACAAATTTTCCTATGTCCTGAGTCTTCACTGACCTTGAAAGGCTGGAGCCAAAATGTTGGCTGACCTTACAACCCTGCTTTTTCTCCAATTTTTGATCTGAAAACTTAGATTGTTAACCCTCCAGAAGAGAAGTGTATGATTACACTGCAACATATGCAGTTCAGTTTACCCATACTATTAATCTAAATATCAGACATCATAGGCATAACATGGAGCATCTATTTTCCATCAAATGTTGAGATACTGAATTCTAAGTCCATACAGAATATGAAGAATAAAAAAATTGAAAAATAGGAATGAACACATATACATTTACATAGATATTTATAAATCCATCCATATACAGCATAATGGCATTATAGCATGACTGTCTTGTGACATTTTTTGTCTTATTTTTCATTTACTACCCTTAGAAAAGGGCAGCATAGTAATAGCTTGTATGGCATGACAAGAAGTACATATTTAGAAGGCCAGAATGGCAGGCATTTGGAGCGTGACCCTTCTATTACACTTTGTTAAATTTAGTGCAGTTTCTTGGTACCGGTATCAGCATATATAGTTAGTAGGGGTGAGAATCCTACCACTTAACTGCTAGTTTCATGACAGAGGCAAGAGCATTCACTTTTACACACTAGATGGGTGAGGCAATGAGCCTGAGTAACATCAGGAGATTTTTGAAACTAGCAGTTAATGATGCCATTATTTTTATATTATGCTAGACAACATTTCAGGTTAATTATAGACTTCTATGAAAGATACAGTGTCTGTAAAAAAAGATATTGTAATATGATAAAATTAAGAATCCCTATTCACCACAAAGCATTATTAAAGCAAAAGAAATGAAAGCGATACAAAGGTAAATGGTAATCTCACTGCATAAAGAGGCAATGAATCATATGCACAATATATAGTGAGAAGTAGAAGAGAACAAGCGCTTCTACTATTAACCAAAGGGGAGGACAAACTCAGATAAAACCAGCTGTGAAATTAACTGTGAGTAGTGTTTGTTCCAAGGTCATGTGCCAGCTGTGAACGCCATAAGGATCCCTTCCCCCATTGATGATTACCTGGCTATCTTCAATGTTCTAGGACTATTTTGATTATGGATTTTATTACAGGTGATACTTATTCAGACACCAACCTTCTCTAGTGACAGGATTGAACCCATTTCTCCTGAGTTTAACTCTGAGACAAAGACTAATCAAAATTACTGTTTTCCTTACTCTATCCTCAAAAACATGCAATAAAGATATCAATATATACAGAAGATTTTCTGTAATCTCACTTACCAAGTGGCATTTTATGGTTCCCTGAAATGTCTTCCTTTGTACTCTGAGGTTAGTATTTGTATGTGTCAAATTACGTGCTTGCTGGCTTTTGCTATTTCTTGATTAATCTTTTCCCAAAAATAATCAGCAAAAGTCATGAAAAGTATAAAGACATGTTCATTATTCATGAAGGAACTGTAAATTAAATCCATCCTAAGTTATACCTACATATTCTTTGAAATAATGAAGGTTTAAAAGCTGACAAAACCAAAATCTGGATGATAAGTGTAGTCAGTTTATCTTCTCCACTATTGGGGGCCTTCTTTTCCCTTATCAATACAACTATAATGGAGAGAGGTAGCGGTACATAAAGCTAAATGGTCCAATTACTATAATGACATCGCAGATATATATCACCATTTGAAGTAGATCTGCATAGTGCACTACACAAAGAAAAGCAATGTGAGTTATGGTTGGTGTCCAGCTGTCCCCACAAAGCCTCAGGCATTCATGAGGTGGACTAGAGCTTATGATTAACTCATGACCCACTGGGATTATGGGTGTGAGTGCTACACCCAGCCTGCAGCAGATAGACTGAACGCAACATGCTGGTGACAGACGTGCTCTCTGTACCCACTGTTGCTGCTACTCCTCCCTTTTTGCTACTGCTATTATGCTGTTTTCTTCTGCCATGTACTGTTGCCCTCTGTCATATACCCATCTGCTGTGGACCCAGCTCAGTATGGACTAAAACTTGCAATCACTGTGAGTTAAATAAACCTTTCCTTCCTTAATTTAGGGTGTTGGGTATTTTGTCCCAGCAAAGAGAGAAGAGTAACCACTACAATAAGATTCCTGGGATATCACTCAGATTATGCCATGTTCTTACTCTTTTCCATTCCCTTTCTTGTACTATGGATATAACTGTGTTCAATGAACCTCTTTGAGGAGAGAAGGAGGAAAGAATGAGTTCATACTCCAGGAAAGAAAGAAAATCTAGGACACTGGATCATAATGAATACATACCATCTGAGTTGTTTTTTTTTTTTTTTTTTTAATTTTTACCATGATAAGAAAAATTTTCTGGGGCCCACCAAATAACTCAGGGGATTAAACTGTCTGCTTAGGCGCAGGGACTGGGAGTTTGATCAAACTGCCCATGCCCTTGAGCTTGCTGAGATAACAGTTGAAACAGGGTGTGGTGGTGCAAGCCTGTAATCCCAGCTCTTGGGAGGCTGTAAACAGGCAGAGTTTAGGAGTCTGATCTAGGTAGTGAGACCCTGAACACCCTGTACTAAATACAAATAGTAATAATAATAATAATAAATAGAACATAAATAAAAAAATTTATGACTTTCTGGCACATTAGTTGCATTTGAGCTCAATATACAGTGATTTGAAGGGAAGATGTAAATTCAGGTAATGTAGTTTTATTCATCTTATTCATCATTTTTAAACAATATCTTCCAATTTTGTAAGAGTCATCTTGAATTTGAAATGAAGTAAGACACATTTTAAAATATTTATGTAAATGTGAAGCATTCACCTTTATAGGTAAACTATAAAGTTAAAATAATGAGACAACAAAAACTGCAACTAAAATCTTCTATTTTAATTCTAACAATACTTTATATGAAAGTAATATACATACTATATGACTGTTAGCAAAATGTCTTAAAACAAATGTAGTGAGATCTTAATTTTAGCAATAGAAGTAAATACAGTCACATTACTTTGTCACCATAGATTTTAGATGTACTTACAGATAACATGAAGAAAAATAATTAGGAAAAATAATCTTGGATATTTTATATATTTTCCTTAGAGTTTCTTATACTATTTTCCACCTTTTATATTCCACAACCTTCTCAACAAAAACTATTACAAAGATATCTCTCTCTTTCTCTATATGTATGAATGCATAATGATTCATATAATTATTGTTAATTTCAAATTAAAATCAGAAGATGAAAATATTTCTTTTTAACTGCTAATGCAATATGAAAGTTAAATAGGCTAAAATATTTGGACAACTTAATGACATTATATATTTTATCACATTAATTGATCATTAAAACTCATATTTGATGAAAACAGTAAAATTTTTCAAATATATATCATGAAAGTATCAAAAGAGAAAATAACATAGGGTTAGATTATTTTACCATCACTTCTTAGTAATACTGTCGTTTAAAAAATTAATCTTTTTATTATTTATATGTTTGGCACAGGGTCTTACTATGTAGCTTAGATTTGTAATCTTCTTCTCTCAGCCTCTCCATTGCTGGGATTACAAGTATGTGCCATCATGTCTGTTTCTGAGAGCTGCTTAGGACTAGATGTCACGGCGTGTGGTTCCAGGGATCAAACTTGGATCTTCGCAGTTGCTAGGCAGGTGCTTAGCCTACGGAGCTACCTCTCCAACCTACAGTAACATGATCTTGACAAGAAAATAACCAGTTGCTTGCTTGAAAAAAGAAAGAAAAAAATCTAATGAAGGTGAAAATAAAGGTAATTCTCATAAGTTAGCTGCTTTGATCAGTTTTAACATTTAGTAAACACTTGTTAAGAGCATTGTAATGTTTCTAGGCAGCAGCACTAGATTAGAAGATGACCAGATATTAGAAAAATAAGTGAAAGAATGGAGTATCTCAAGGAATACATACTCCAAATGAAAATATATAAAGGAGTTGAATAAATTTTAAGTTTCTTGACTTAACTACAGTATTTTAATAACAAAATTAATTTCTCAAATGTTGTAGCAAAATGTTTGGACTAATAGTTTGAAAAGGCATTATAAAGGGCCAGCCAGCTAGCTCAGTTGGCTAAAGCGTCTGCTTACGCAGAGCACATGGACTGGGGCTCCATCCCCAGCATGCTGTGCTGGCCGCCCCCCTGAGGTGTGCTGAGATGGCCCCTAATACTGGGAGTGGTCCCACATGCCTGTAAAACTAGCGCTTGGAAGGCTAAAAACAGGAGGATCACTAGGAGTCCGATATGTGCAGTAAGACCCTTAGATACTGTACTAAATACACTTATAAAAGAAAAAGTCATTGTAATGCCTGTTTTCAATTTAATATCAAGTATGAGTTTTAAAAACAACTAAAATATTAGAATATGTAATGTTATTAAATCATACACATATTTCAACTGATTTAACTTTTATGCTGCATCAGCAATTAAAAACACATATTTCCATCTTCAGGTTTTTTAAAAAAATTAACATAATTATATGAATCACTATGCCTTCATTACCCCATAGAGAGCTATCCATATCAAATAACATTTTACTTATCTAGTGTCATAATCATTGATAAATCTATTTTTCAGATATTAATTCTTCAGAGGAAGAAACTACTGTTTATTTTGCATTATTTATGAACAGTCTTGGCATATTATGAGTTCTTTATCTTTTAATCATTTTAAAAACATTGGTATGGTGTTGATGCACAATTTTATTATCATGTTATAGTGAAAACCAGTAACTAGTTCAGTATTGGATTTATCAACATCCTTGTTTCCAAGGTAATATAAAAGAATACTAAGTAATTTTAACATAGTTATTAACAAAGTAAGAAAGCCTTTGATTTTTCTTTTAACTAATATATTTGTTCATGCTATCATTTCAGAATAAATGTCAGTTTCTGACCGTGTATTTGTAAATTATTCACATAGAAGTATTCATAAAAATATATTTTATAAAAATGCTTTAAATCAGAAATATATACACATTTTATTATAATTATCTCATATCTAAAATGTGTAACTGGCACATAAGACATTTTTTACCTTTATTTGCAATATACTTAAAAATTAAATAACATCAAAATGAAATAGTCTTTCTAATTTATATATGTCTATGTTTTGGGCTTAAAAGAAAATACTATATTCAAATTCTTTATCATATAACTTAAAAAACATATCATTTCAGAGGAATAAAAATCCTGCTTATTGTCCTTCTATCACCATTATGGCTCATCTAAGACTTGCGTATTGGAGATTGGAACCCAGCGTAGCAAGGTTCAGACACGGGCTTCTGGGAAGTCACGGGATCATGAGGACTCTAACTTCATCACATGGAATAACTGCTGAGTAGTCCTTAGCGCTATTGGTTTAACTAATTAATTATTATTATTTTTTTATTTTTAGAGAAACCGGGAATCAAACTCAGGCCCTTGCGCTTGCCCTGGAAGTACTTACTCCACTGAGCCATCTCTCTAGCCTTCTCTATTGGTTTATTAGGAGGTGAAGCTAAAAAAGTTGAAGTCAGTTATTGGAGGCATAAAATATAAGATTAAGTAGTTGAACACATGGGCCTCTCAGTATTTTGGAAAGGCCTCTATCCACTGTGTTATGGAATAAAGAAACTGCCACAGCTGAGGTATCCAAAATAATATGCATTGCTGATATTTTTTTCCAAAGTAATATAAACTTCCTACTTTAGAACTCAAACAGTTTCTTGGCAAAATTGGCTGCTTAGAGAAGTCTTTGAACTATCATTCAACGTTCTGCTCAATTCCTGTGCTCACCTCAATACACCCTTCCTTTGTTTGAAAACCCAGTAAATGAGGTCTGTGTGGGAGAGCCCTTTGCTTTACTCCAGAGAGAGAGAGAGAGAGAGAGAGAGAGAGAGAGAGAGAGAGAGAGAGAGAGAGAGAGAGATCTGACCTCCCTGGAAAACCAAAAATTTGAGCTAATGTTTTTTTCTTTTTTTTCTTATTTAAGTTATTAACCATTATATCATGTAGGAAAGCTGGACTTACAACAATGATAACTGGCACACAGACAGGGATCCAAAATCCTTGCAATAGGATTTTTAGCCTAAATGAGTGTCCACTCAGAGTGGAAAGAGTTTGAGACAGAAGAGGTGTTCATAAGAAGCAGATTCACTGGAGTCACCTGGGAAAGAGAGGAAGAGAAAAAGCCTTCCTTGAGTACAAAGGGTGCGTCTTCCTTTTATATAAAGTATTTAATTATCCAGAAATAAAGCACATGGAAACCATAGTTCTATTTTAACTATGTTTCAGAGTTCAGGTGTCAGGGTTTTGGAGCAAAATTGGTTCAGCCTGAAAGCCTCATGAAAAGTCACACTAAATCCTTCAGGGCCAATGTGACAACAAAACACTTAGCAAAAAATGCTGCATTAGCTAGCCAAATGTAATTCGTAATTTCTTCAGACAGTCACTATAGATACTGATAATTAGTAGAGATTTAGAAAAAGTCACAACTGGGCACCTGATAGAGGAAACTTTATTTCCCTTGAGATATTTCTCAGCTTAGAATCTAATCCACTCAGCTTTAAATCCATTATGGAGCTTGTAGGCAACAGCTCCTGCTTGAGAGACAGAGGTAACTGACATACTTCCAACAGAGGCTTCCATCCCTAGATGGAGGCTCTGTGGGGAGAACTGACTCCTGAGGAGCAGGGATCTTTACAAAGGCAATAATTACTACTTCCAGAGGTGTTTGGGAAGAAAACAATTCAATCTGAAATGCTGTGGAAAGCACAAATCAGTACAGGTTTATCTAGATGCCTACGGACTCTTAAAGGGAATGCTGATAGTCAAAGGGGTGAGAACAAGGATAAACTGATGCTTTGTGGTCCTCCCAGTGCTTCTCACAGACACACAGGCAGAGGAAGGAGCCAGGAATGTGGGTGCTGGGTGGCAGCACACGGTTGAAATCACAGAACTCAGGTGGCCCTGGACTCTGGCCAGGACAAGGGAGGTGGGGGAAACCCAGAAGCTTGTTTTGTGGAAATGTCGTGTTAGCTGCAACAGGGAAAATGCAGGCTTCACCCCCTGGATTGGTGCACCTTTGTCCTGGCATCATTCGATAACCAAAGCTCATCTTTTTCTTGCCATTTCTCACATGTGTGCATGGTTGCCACTCTTACATCATGAAATAGCCGCAGCAGCAATTAACCGAGTGGGTACAGTCATAGCAACCAAGGAGCAAGCTACAAGCAGATTCTTCCTTTACAGGAAGGAGAAATTGCCAGGGTTGAATTGCCTTTTAAAAATACAAATAAAAATTACTACCAAATCCTGATATTTGGCTCTGGGGTGCTATGCCTGCGTCAAGTTGAGGAGTAGGCACAGCCCCAGTGGGAGGCAGAGCAAAGGCACCAGCAAGCTGTCAAAGCTAGAAAGATCTTTAAAAAAATCACTTAAGAACTGAATATATAAAAATCAATTGCAGGAAAATTTTAGTGTTATCCCATACTACACAAAAGACCAAACAGATTTACATTTTATTAACTGTTTCATTTAAATAAGCAAGAAAATTCAAACAATAAAAGCGATAGTGTCTAAAATCAGGCACTACTGAAATTTCTGTTAGTTTTAGAATGGCCTGAATCTTTATAATTTTTTAATATACATGTTTCCTATGTTAAAAGCTTTACAGAAAGATTCTGCAATGTTGGAAGACAAACAGAAGATCTGCATAAGAAAAAAAATTCTACTTATTTTTGAACAAAAACTGTGTTAATTTTTATATTCCGGTTCACATAGGTCATCAAAAAGTTTGCATAGTAGTAACCAAAATTATATTATGTCTTACTGAGAGAGAGTCCAGTAATGGTATTAGAAAGAATTAAATTTCTGAGTTAAGAGAACATGTAGAGATGACCCATCTGGAGGATTTATATGAAAGACAGAGATGTGAATTTGCCAGCATTCTTAGGACAAAATAAAATACAAATAATACTGATTATCATCAAGAGTTTTATTCATTCCAAATTTCTATGGCAAGAGAGTTCTGTTAATATAGTCCTGAAAATGGTCTGAGTAGTTTATATGTAATTATGAACTTCTAAAATAATAAAACATTGTACTTTTATATGTAATTGCAAACTTCTAAAACTATAAAATATTATACTATATATAAAATATATCTGATTGCACTCTGATTTTATAAATAAATTATCTTATATGTACTTGTTTGTCAGTCTGTCCAGCTGCAAATAGTTGTTTTATTTGAGCTCAACAATTTTTTTATTCTTTCTTTGTTTTTAAAACATTTGTAATTTATGTTGGCTAGAGATATGTTTCATTAAAATTAAAGACATGTTCCACCTTCATTGCCAACTGATCAAAGTGATATCAAGACTGAGTTTATAAATATAATGCATATTGTTTTCTGTGCACAATAACTTGGGAATCTTTCATTGCTGAAAATAACATGCTAATTGTTATGATCTCATTCTCATAGTTCATCAAAAAAGTTGCTAAGATGATTAAACAGAAATCTCTTAGGCTGGAGAAATTGCTGACTAGAACTACCTTTGGAGGTTAAGAAGGCAGAGGCCTGGAAATGATTCTCTGGACTCCTTTTCTTAGTGCAGGCCCAAGTCATCTGGATGGCCTCATGTGAGAAATTCTGATAGACAGTTGTTAAAATGTTGTGACGTTTACATCAGTCTTTGTCAAAAGATTATGTTTTCTAACATTAGTAAGCCTATTCTTTTCTCAGTAAAACAATTAGATTTCTTATTAAAACATGTTCTTGGTACAAAAGACATGTCCTTGCAGAATATAATATCTTGAAGAATTATTTTACAGTAGCCGTAAAGAGATACATGTATGATAGTGAACACCATCCTTAACCTCTTTACTTAAATCTAATCCTTTATTTTTTGAGTATAATTAATGTTGTCTATATACCTAAAATTATTGTGTTTAAAGAAGTTTATAAAAATGGAAGTAAGAATTCTGTAATTTATTGAAAGTTTTTTTTAATATACCATAACCCTCTGGAGCCTCATTCATGTTGCTGAATGTATCAAAAGATATTTTTTCCATTTATTTTTATTTTATTAAAATACAAATGTCAATCAGACAGTTTCAAGACACCTTAACCATACAGAGTCGATGAATTAATACATTGCAAACTGTTTTCGTAACGTTTTGGTACTGTACAAGGTGCATACATGAAATTATATTTACAGGTTTTTTTATAGCTGAATTATATCAAAGATTCAATAATTAT
>PVKA01016091.1:13316-48737 GCA_004027165.1 Ctenomys sociabilis | reverse complement strand
TGAACTCCAAATGATTAAAACTTAAGCATGGATCTACTTTTGAAAGAAGTGAGTTTCACACTTTCCAATACTTTAAAAATATGTAGTTAGGGGCTGGGGAATGGCTCAATAAGCACTTGACTGGCAAGCACAAGGGCCTGAGTTCAATCCCTGGTTCCACCAAAAAATAAAAATAAATAAAAATATGTAGTGATAGTAAAAAAAAAAAAAAAAAAAAAAAAAAATGCTCAGTGATGCAGGCACTCAGCCTCTGCAGCCAATAAGGAAGGAAACCTGGCTAATGCTCCAGCAGGCCTTGGCATCATCCACTTTTTTGGTTTTAAGAGCAGAAAAAATGCAAGAATTCTGAGGTTAAGAAGTCTTTCAAGATAGCTCAGCGGTCTAGAGCGCCTCTCAGGGACCGCGGTTCAAGCCCCAGCACCACATGCAATACCAGCCCCTCCCCGCAGGGCCGGCTCAGCTCACCCCCCACCCCCGCGAAAAAAGAATCCGTGATGTGTAGCGAGACACTGTAATAAATAAAGGAATTAAAAAAAAAAAAAAAAAAAAAGAAGAAGTCTTTCACCTATATTTGATAAGAAGGACAGGGAGTCCATGCAGAGTGCCCCCTAGAGGACAGTGTGTGGAGCTGAGTTTGACAAGCCTAATATAGAACAGAAAGCCCAAATGTTTGGAAAATCCAGGAACATCGATCATCTAAGAAAAGCTGCAAAAAGGGAGCAAAGCAGGCCTCAGAGAGAATCCACAGGTGCTTCAACCAGCAGAAGTGCCATAGCAGTGGATCCACATGGAGCTCACAATTTGCCAGATTGCTTCAGATGTCCTAGAACTACCAGACTGAATGTCTGCCCATCTGGATTTTGGGCTTGCATTGGTTCCAGTTCTTTGTATCCTGTGGTTCGCACCTTTTAGAATGGTAATGTTTTCTTTTGTCACTGAATGTTGGAAGAGTTCAACTTTTCATTTGTACAGGAGATGACAGTTAAGAGTTTGTCATAGTTCTTGGAGTACACTTGGGACTTGGACTTTTCAATAATGTCCAAATTGTGGGACCTTGGCAACTCTTGGAGATGGATTAAAATGCCTGCTGTGTAAAGGGATGAGCATGAGTCTTTGGGAGTCCAGGGGCTGGAATATTATGTTTTGTGTCTAGCTGTCCCCCCCCCCAAAGCCTCATAAAGTTATGGAGCAACTTCTAGTGATTGTGATTAATTAATGATCCGGTGCTGGGATTATGGTTATGAGTGCTACAACTGCCATGAGGTGGGTAATCTGCATACAACGTAAGGAAGAGAAAGAGGCTTGCTACCTGTCACAGCTGTTGCTCTTCCCTTTGCTCTTTGCTGCCTTCCAGGGCCATGAGCTGCTGCCCTCTACCATGTTCCACTCTGCTTTGGAACCAACCAAGTATGTGTAGAAATCTCCACAAAGTGTGAAATGAATAAACCTTTCCTTCCTTAATTTTGGGTGTCAGATATTTTGTCCTAGCAGGGAACAAAATGTAACTGAGACAGCATCTCTCTTCATTATCTGGAAGAGAAAAAACAGAGATCCAGTTCTCATAAATTCCCCTCTTGGACACATTTCCTGAGACCCAGAATTTCTCACTAGGCCCACTTCTGTACTAATCTCAAAGCTTCACCATAGCACTATACCATGGACTAAGCTTTAAAATATGGACCTTTAGGGCATGCTTAAGATCCAAAAAGCAAGGATTGATTGAAATATATGATGAATATTTAAATTAAAATATTTGTTTATTTACTTTTACTACAATATTGCTATTTTAGGGAATGCAACCTTCATTGGATGTTCATAAATACCCTTATCACATGTTAGTCTTTTTAACTTCCCATTCTTCAACCTCCCTCACCTCATAATAAGTCCGGCTTGCTTTGAGCAATCTTATTCCATTGCTCTTGTCATTTTCTAAAGCATTTCTGTAAGTCCTCTTTCCCGTTTCTAACAGTTGTAACAAAAAATACTGTTAATGCTGGTCCAAGTGCCATCCAAGAGAAATAAATACTTGAAAATTATTACATGTGTCTTTATCCACTATATTTACTTGATCTGGCACTGTGCTACTTCTGGTTCTTCTACAAAGTCAAAATGATCATGAAAGCTAAACCTTTTGAATCAGTTCAGAACACTGAAGCACCCACAACAATGCAAATAAAGACACAAAAGAGGTCTCCCAGAACTTCTTCAGAAAGTAGCAAGAATGACAGGTAACTGTGTGCAAGTAGAGAGGGAGAACTTTGACTAATGACAAAATGACTTTTACCCTAATAGTTATTTTTTAATTTAAGAATTTGCCACACTTACGAATATGATTATACTTCAACATGGCCAGGTCTTAGACAGATTTTTTTGGACTCTGGAATAGTGGTGTAAATAGACATCTGTGCTACTATAACAGAATAACTGAGACTTGCATAATCGATAAAGATCAGAAATTTATTTTCTCCCAGTTTTGGAAGCCAGAAACTTTAAGACCAAGGTGCCATCCCTTGGTGCCTTATAACAGTCTAAGTCTAATTCCAAGACGATACCCTGATGTAGCATCCAGAGAAAAGAATATTGTGTCTTCACAATGGCAGAAGGTGGAAATGAAAAAAATCTTAAACTACCTGTGTAAACACTTTTGCAAGGGCATTATCCCCTTCATCAGGGCAGAGACCTAATGACCTAAATCATCTCCAAAGCCTGCATTTCTCAATATTATTAGAATAAAAATTAAGTTTCCAAACTTAGTTTTGAGGATATGTTTGGACCACATCAGTGTCCCTTCAAAATCCTCATATTGATACCTAATACACTGTGGAAATGGTTAAGACATGAATGGTTGATTGAGTGAGACTGTGTCCTCACTAAAAGATGTGGATTGGAGAGCAGTGGGATTTTCCATCATTTCCAGCATGTTAAGGACTCGATGTTCAATCTTCCCAGAGGACATACTGATAAGAATCATCTTACACACAGTGATTGTACTCTCTTCTGATACAAAATCTGCTTAAATCTAGTTTTTCGTCTTCTGGCCTCCAAAGCCTGAAAAGTAAGTTTAAGTTATTCATAAATTAGACAGTACAAAATATTTTATAGCAGTAATATGGGACTAAAATATGTTTTGACCAAATTGTTATGGACACTGTTCATGATAATTTCACCTAGGAAGTAGAAGGGGAAGGAACTTACACACTTAATAATAAGGTTTTGCACATAAGTATGACTTTTCATCATTAATTGAGCACATATGAATAAATATAGTTCATTTTTTTCTGAGATTTACAAACATACCAGGTAGTTTCTTGTGTTGAATTCCTATAGCAAACAGGAAATGTACTTTAATTTTCTCTGGGTTTCCTAGGAGGATTGTGAGGCAAATATTACTTAAGGAAGGACCAGAACAGAGAGAATTTAGCTTCCTCCAAAGCTGGTAAATGACAGGGCCAGGATTCTAAATGTACTATTTACCTCCTATCATTACCACAGTCAGTCAAATATAAGGACTCACAATATGCTAAAAGCAGCTCCTGCTCTCCAGGAGCTCATGAGATATTCAAAGTGACAAATAATTAAGAATATAATTTACCACAGACTTACTATGACCTCAGTGCTGCACCAGATCATTTAAAGTTGCTTTATTTCATTAATCCCTAAAACAAATTTATAAAATAAGTATGGCCAGCTTTTCTTGTTTAAAAATGAGGAAAGCAAGAAAAGCTCACCCAAGGTCACACAGCTAATAATGAATATTAAAGAAAGATTGGTGCCTCTAAAAACATTAAGAATTGTGTGTTAAGTTAAAGGGGTTACAGGTGATGTCTTTTAGGAAATTGCCTTTAAAAACTTCATTTCAGTCTGTAGTAGAAAGCAAAACATTCAAGAAGATAGTTCATTTAGCCATTTTCTGTCTATGCCAGTAGAACATGCACTGTTCCATATTCATTTTCTACCAGTTCCATTCTCTACTGTCTTAGTTCCGCATAACACAATCTTGTGTAAGTGAAGCCCGCCTACATCAGAAGAGGGATGACCCCAGGTAGCAAGTACAGATTGCTTCAGTGCACACTCTCTCTCTTCAGTCAACCTATGATCCAAAATTCAACAGCACTACTAATTTCTGAGATTTTTCAAAGCAATAAAAGCTACTTTATGAAAGATATGAATTTGAAAAAGATAAAGTGGAATAACTGAAAGGACTTCAAGGGCTGGGAGATAGTTTGGTGGTCGAAGTGCCTGCCTGGCTATCACAAGAACCCAGGTTCAATCCCCAGGACTACATGTTGTGCTGGCCCCAAAACTCTGGCCAGCCATTGAAACCCAGTGTGGTGGCACATGCCTGTAATCCCAGTGTTGGAGAGGCTGAGACAAGAGGATCACTATGAATCTGAACTGCATAGCAAGACATTGCATCAAATAAATAAATAAAATTTAAAGATAAATAAAAAGACCACAGGCACAAAACTAAGCTACAAGAAATAAAACAAAATTGCCTGTAATTTAATGACAAAGTTGATAGTGTATGCTCTTTCCTCTATGATGTATACTGGAGTACAGTCTACAAAACCTCTTCCAAAATTTCGAAGCACAGGTATAACCTTAAAGTCATGATCCACACTAATCAAGACAGCCTCTGTGGTTTAAATAATCAATCTGAGAAATTCTTGTTGAAATAGAAACACTGCTAAATGTTATGATTTTCACTGAAAATTGGCGCAAATTGTAGCTATCCAAATTATGAAATATAAAATGTTGGAACTTAGGTGGCATCCATTTAAATTTCCATAGTTTGCATGAGAAAGTAAAATTTATGCAGAGGAAACTAGGATATAATCCTTGTGTTTACTGCTTGTGTCTACATGTCCCCCCAAACTTCCATGCAGTCATAGGCTTCTAGAATTCATGATTGATTTATGGTCCAATGCTGGTACTATGAATGTGAGTGGTACATCTGCCGTAGGGTGCATAGCCTGCATACAATTTAAGGGAGGGAAAGAGGCTTGCTTTCTGTACTACTGTCTTTTGCTTTTGTCACTTTTGCTGTCTTCTGCTGCTATGAACTGTTGCCCTCTTTCATGTGCCCCTCTGCCTTGGGGCCAGATGAGTGTGGAATGAAACTTCCACAAATTGTGAGCTAGATAAACCCTTTCCTCTTTAATTTGGGTATCATTGGTATTTTCTCATAGTAATGAGAAAAAAATAACCAAGATATCTAGGAACAGGAAGTATAAGCAAAACTTTATCTTCCTCTACTTGGCTTTATTTTAGGCTCTCTTAGTCTAGTAGAATAGGATTAGAAAGGTATCTGTTTTAGTAAAGTTTGAAGAAGATAAAGTTTGGCGTTGGCTTCCCTGTCCAATCCCTCACTCTCTTTGTCCATGCATTTAGCATTCATCTTCATCTCACAAGTTCAATGATACTACACTCTATGCAGTCCTATGCTTCCATTAATGAGTCATAGACATAGATGCGTCAATCCACACCCCAGGGTTTCTACATTTAGGGATGCTAAGTAACTAACTAAATAACCAAATAAATGAAATTATTGCTCATGGACTATCAAGGCCTAGAAAAACACCCAGTGTTAGTTGTGGTGACACACACATGTAATCCTAGCACACTGGGAAGTGGACATAAGAGGTTTGGAAGTTAGAGCACAAACTTGTCAAATTAGTAAGAACTTCTCTCAATAGAAAAAAATTGAAAGAGCTCTTGTGTCATAACTCAGTGTGAAAGCCCTGGATGGAAGACCTGGTACTATCCCTATCCCCACAAAAGGAAAGAAATCAAAGAATAATAATTCAAAGTGTAGGGAACAACACTTGTATATTCTCAAATTACAAATGAATTCACATATACATATTCTATTCCTGTGATGTACACATCTCTGTTATATTTTTGCAACCTCAAAAGCTAAATTCAAATTAGTGTTTTTGCAGGCCTTATTACAATCTCTGACTGCAGAGTCCCAGATTGGATCACCAATGAATACTGCAGAAAGTCTATTTCAAGCAACTTAATGACCCAGTGTACAGCAAGCAAATCAATCACTCAGTACCTGATCTTTGACAAGACAAAAGTCTATATAACCAGCAAGTCAGGCCTCTTTCCACTCTTCCACAGGAATAAAAAGAGAATAAAACAAACCCTCCAAGCATTAACCACTATAGGATACCAGAGCAAATCACCATATAACTTAATATGATATATAATCACTGATTCTCTCCCACAAATGCATTAGTACACCTACTGATTAAATTCTAAACATAACAATCAAGCAACTCCAACTGTAGAAATAGTGTTAAGACTTCTTTTCACACCAAATAGACCTTACTGAGAAAGCATCATAGAATATGGATTAATTGTGCTCCTTGATTCTGTCATAGCATATGTGTATATTACTACTTTCAGAACAGTCATTTTTCTCCACCCAAAAATATCTAAAGTTAGAAATATGACTCGTGTCACTAAAAGATATTGTTATGAAGTTATTTCCTACTATATATTTAAGTGGAATATTTTCTGGTTATTACAATACTGCCATTTAAAAGTGCTTCGAAAATATGTCACAGCCATGTGGGTTTTGGAAATTAAGTATATTTTTCATAATGTATATAGTAAGTTTGTCTTAAAACTCTTTGAGAGGAGTGGTCAATAGGGACCTTAAACCTGCAGAAATAGCACACAGCAAGCATCTTACTTTGCAAAAATGTGCATGTGACCTTTAATATCCCTATTTCAGTAAATATCAATGTTTTCAGTAAAACAGCCACATTTTACTGTAGTGATCACCAAACATCACATCTTCTGAAAGCTATATCTTTAAAAGTTATCCTATGCTTTGAAGACTGTTTTTTTCACTCTCAAAACTGAAAGCATAACTAGCATACTGCAGGGAAAATCCCCATCAGTTTCCATTCAAGTACAATATGTAAGGGAAAAAAGAGACAATTCCCACTTCTATCAATTTTGAATGAGGTCTGAGTCCCTTATTTATTAATCAGCATTTAGCTTGTCAATCCATGTGTTCCATGTATAAGATAAATGCAGTGGCTCATAGAGAGTTTGTCTTCCTGCTGCTCTCCAATTGCTACACACAGTACTCTGTGGAATACTGAACACTCTAATTCAGCTTCCATGGTGCTGCAGTGCTGCACTTAAGAGCAGAACATTATGCAGAATACTTTAAGTGTTTGGTTGCAGGCACATGTCCTTGATTTTCATAAGGAAAGAACAAGACTTCTCAGCATCTCATTGTAACTGTTAATAGCATTAAAAACACCAAATAAAGTGAAGTTTGAAGGAATGGTGGATTACATAAAAAACAAGACAATGTGGTAAGATTTCATTCTCTGTAGCCCAGCTAATATACCTATTACTATTGTAATTAAACTTTCCAGTCTGAGTACAATTTTGTCTTTCACCATAGTTTAGTACACTTGTGTGTGCCTATTAAAGTATGAAAATACAATTACAATCATGCAATGCATTTAATGTGCAGTCAATTGGATTATCTTCTAGTCTAAAACCCTAATGTCTATTTAATTGAGAGAGTGTGTGTATAAGAGTAAGAGATGCTGTCAAGAACATAATTGAAAATGAATGGGATGTTTCATTACTACACAGATATGATCTAATTCAACCTATGATTTTATACTATGAGAGAAAACTAACACTTTATATTCTATTAATCATGAATAATTTTTATTATTTATAATATTTTTATAACACACTCTGTTAAGGTAATAAATTGTGTCATTTTCCATTTGGTTTCTACTCTATCTAATCAGCTTGTGAATAACGAGGAGCATTATGAAGTGGCAGTGCAATCTTGAATACACATAGAAACAGACAGCATTACAAATCTGCCTGCCTATTACTTTCAGTGAAGCTAATAATCAAATGTGTCTCTTATAAAATGCACTGCCTAATGTAGCTTCAGAGAATTCAGAGGGCATCTCAGAGAGCTGCTGTGCACAACTCTTCATGAAGGTCAAATAACAAATATAGCCAAGAGTGTGTCTTCCCAGGGGAAGGGAGGATGGTCGGTTCTGACAGGGGCCTGAGAGTTCATAACCCAGCACTATTATAGAATGACAAGAACAACCCAAAGAAGTTCACTCAAGAAAGAGGAGGATTGATCTAAGCAGTTATAGGAAGAAATTAACACAGATGGGCTCTTTGAAATACATAATTTCAGTGCTTCTCAAAAGTATTAATTAGAATTCTATGCAGGTGTAACAAAAATGAAACAATAGTAACTGAAAATTGATGTATTTCAAGTAAACATTCAGCTCAATGGATCAGGGTAGTGCAGGTGCTCCAAAATTGTCAGAGGTCATAGTGTCTGATTGTTCTTTCTCAGTGTGGCTTTTTCAATTGAAGGTAAAAAGTGATTGCTTCAGTGTCAGACACAACTTCTACATTCACGTGAAAAAGAAAGAGAGCAAAATGACGGGTTTATGGCTCTCTTATAAGCGTTATCAGATGATACACACTTCACTTGTGCTTATAGGCCAAAGGACAGAACTGAGTAACTAGCCTTTCATAGTTGCACAGGAGACAACAGATTGAGATTGTCAATCAGGCATCTTTATGGACAACTAAAATTAGTTGAGCATGTAAGAAGGTGAAAAGAGATATCCCTGTTACGACATGTGCTCTGTGAAGCTGAGGTAACCACACAAGCATGGTAAATGGTCTCTAAATTCATTTCTGGGCCAATTATTAGCCACTTATCAGTCCAACTATTTCAGTGCAGCCTGACCAAAAGTTGATTATTTGAATTACTTTTCATTAGCTAATGTAACAGGAAATATAAAAGGCAAAATTTTATCAGATTTATTTCATACAAGATTTATTTAGTCCAAGAGGCTCAGGATAGTCAGTACATTAACAAATGTGCTATGTTGATGCTGCACATAATATATGGTGAACGCATACACCAGAAGTCAGAGCCAAGACACATGAGCACAACTGGGCTACAAAGTTGATTTTATACTTAAACTTCTAAGTATAACACAGCTTCTGAACTCACAAAGGACACAAAGTATTAAATCTGCTGGATCTATGAGATAAAAGAATCCATCTTTTGGCTGGGGAGGTAGTTTGGCAATCTAAGCAAGATTGCCTGGCAAGCCCCAGGACCCAGGTTTGATCTCCGGCACTAGACGCAGTGCTGTCCCCAGAACCCCAGGTGCTGGTCACCAAAACTGGGGGTGGTAGTGCACTCCTGTAATCCCTGAGCTGGGCAGGCTGAGACAGGAGGATCACTATGAGTCTGAGCTGCATAGCAAGACCCTGTGCCAAATAAATAGACATTAAAGATTTTTTTAAAACCTTCTCTTGTTTCTCACCACTTACTTCCTCATTCCACAGAAGTTACTTCATGCATGGTGTATTTTCTTTTGAAATCCTGGGAAATGAGAATGAGTTAGATAGATTCCACACAAGGCTTTTTGCAGATTTAAAAACAAAGACTGAATTTGGTTCATGAATACAACTTTGTGGAAGAATTTTCATTGAAGAAAATGTGTTTAAAATAGTTATGTGGGAAAACTAATGTATACAAATTATATTCTTCCATAGATCTGCATAATGTAGTGCAGGGATATACCAGAGAAAAATATAACATGGGCAGAAAGAGTTAATATACAATGAAAAGTACATCTCCTAGATACATAATGAAATAGTAGAAAGTAATCATTATTTAAAAGTGCATGGCATAGGCAAAATGAATAGGGTCATTTTCATAATGCCTTTGTGGGTTATGAGCCAAATCTTCTCTGAGAATATGAAACAATGAAAATGAAAAAGTTAGTCTACTGAAGCTTCTCTCATATGTAACTGCACAATTAGCCAGGGACAATATCCAATTGTTTCTAAACTACCTGTTTCTCTGCACAGTAAAGTAAAAGCGTTCATAGCAGCATCTGCCAGAAGTACTGCAAAAGCATTTTCTTTAGTGATGATCTATTCCAAAGATTACATAATAGGTGAGAAAACAGGATGAGAAAAGGAGGCAACATGCCCAAGGTCACACATCAAGAAAGGGCCAGAGATGAATCTAAAGGCCAGTGCTATTTGCAGCCCGCTACACAGTCATATCTAGCCTAGGTAGTCTTAAATACTATTTTTTTCAAGGCCTCTGAAATCTCAATAGTTAGATGCTGATTGTATTCTGGGACAAAAGTCTACACAATTGCCTTTTGTTTTATATTCCTGTCACCTAGCCAGCAAGAGAAATGACCAAAATTGAATTGAATCAAAATAATCAGAAGTTTAAAATTTGAAGTAGCTGTCAGTTGAGAAAGCATGTCATCATTTGCTCTTTTGTTCTTCGCACAACGTGGTGCAAGAAACAGAATACTACCAAATCTCCACAGTCACAATGTATAAAATAAGTTCATAGGAAGTATGATTCTATGTGCCTCAAGCATCCCTTAGTTTTCAGGATTATTTTATATTTTAAAAACCTTCTTGTGTAAAATTAGATGCTATTTTCACTGTTTATAAAATACAAGGACAGATTTGGCAAAAGGCAAATTATTCAACGTCTCTAAATATAGAAAGCTTTACCCCTGCTTATAATGATAAACTTATTTTAAAAAAAAAATAAAAGCGTATTTTAAAAATAAAAGCATACAGCATTCTTTTTCAAAATGTTCTGGAATATGTATTTGAAGAAAATTGTGTTTGAAGTTCTACAATTTTGTTAATTTTTTTTTTGTTTGTTTGGAACCAGGGATTGAACTCAGGCCCTTGCGCTTGCCAAGGAAGCACTTATTCCACTGAGCCATCTCCCTGGCCCTTATAGTTTTGTTAATGTTGAACACATTAAGAACTGGAGGAAAGACCCAGAACACAGTCAGTCAAATTGGTATCTTTGTCTTACAATGTCAGATCATCCCTTTGGCTTCATTTTACACAAAAAGACAAGTCACTTCAACATTCGGTAAACACGGCTTCCAATATGTCCTTTAACAAAAAATAACCAATTGATTTGCATATTTTTCACAACTTAAAATTATTCTTCAAAGAAATATCTATTAAGAGTGTAGGATTTATGCTAGTAAGTTTTTAAAGACTTATACATGCTATAATTAACATTAGACAGACTAAAGAGGTTTTTAATTTACAGATAAACAGAATAAAAAAGAACAATATGTATAAATAAAGGCTTTCAGAACGTAGGATATCTTATAATACAGGGCAGTCGTGACAGAAATAGTGAAGAAAATTGGAATGAGTACTATACTTCCTCCCATTTAAAAGTATTTCCTCTCTTGAAATACTTTTCTAAGTTCAGCCATGAAATGGGAAACATAAAAAGAAACCTACAGTATCCTGAGTTAAGAGCAAGCTAGAAGTCCAAAAGTACAAGGCAAATAGAGTTCAGGGGACAAAGCTAAGGTGCGAAATTATTGGCAAATATAGTTAGGAGGTCAGGGGTTGTTGTCTTCTGTAGGATGTATTCATAGGTCTGAAGTACTTTATCTCTAGGGCATGGGTTCCACACACAGAGACACAAGCCCAGAAGTCTAGTGGCTGCCACGGTACGTAGTACCTGAGAATTTTCTCAGGGGACAGCAAGCCATGTGGAAAACAATCTCTGAATAATTCCTAAAGATAACTGCTTTATTTGAAACAAGATTCTTTTCAAGGCCATTCTCAAAAACAAAAATTGTAACTCTTCTTGTTTAAAAGGTACAGACTAAGTCACAGACAAACTGGCTCATGATAGAGAACCAGGGAAAGAGACCTCTATATAGGGTTCTACCTGGATGTGACCAAAGGTGAAAAATTTCCTCTGCTCAGATATTATCAAGTAACATTATATTCCAATTATAACTTGGGTATTGTAATACTAAAGCCAATTAAAACAGTAAGGACATTGGCTAGCAATCATTGGAACCTAAGAATAAAAAATAGTAGGAAAAACCCCAAACAGGTTAACCAATTAGAAAGAAAAAACAGTATTAGGGAGAATTGTCACACCACAATAGAAACAGTTCACTAAAATTATGTACCCAAGTGTAATGGATTTCTAACTGGTGGTCAACTTATTACACCCAGCTGAAATAAACTAGCATGCTTCTGAGTGTAGGAGGCCCACTTGAGGGTTGTTGCCAGCAGCATAAGTGCAAAACAGGAGAAGCTGCCAAAAAACATTGTTAAGGATGCTGTTTTGAGAAGCTATTTGGAGCTGTTGGAGACCCTAGTTCTCTTGTGCTCTGCTAGAGGACTTTGTCATGCTGGCTTTACCGATGAACTTTGGAGAAGCAACTTGGGTCCTTATCTTGAGCATCATTTGCTGACTCCAAGGGGGAAGATGGTTCACTGCTCAGCCTTATGAAGAAACTTGTCACGTTGGCCTTCTTGATGGGAACTAAACTTTCCTCATCATTGGAGGAAATGGGACCTCACTGTTGCTGAGGACAGCTCTGGTACTTTTGGGGGAGCTCTGGTGCTTACCTTGAGCATTGCTTCCTGGCTTCAGTGCAGATGCCTCAGCCTGCTAGCACAGATCTTTCGTCCTGCTGGCACAGGCTTCCTAGCTTCTACCACTGACCTTTGGGCCTTTCCAGCACATATCCATGAAGTAGGATCTAGGCCCTCAGCTGGAGACTTTAGTGTTTATGTGTGTGTGTGGACAGATTTCCTTCACTCCTTGTATGTTATTCTTTGGGTGGTTCCTTATAAATTAATATTATAAAATGTGTCACATATTATATTGTTTCACTTGCAAAGATCCCATACCATGACATCAAATCACAAAACAAATCAAGAGAAGCCAACTTAATTCCTGGCATTAAAAGAATAAAATCAATGTCTAGCATTTCTCTAACAAATTACATTAAACCTTGGAACTGGGTTAAATCCCCATCAACACATAAATGGATAAATAAAATTGTGGCATGTATGCAGTGGAGTTCCAATCTGCCATAAAGGATAAAATGCAGCCATTTGTAGGCATACAGATGGACCTTGAGACCATAAGGTTATATCAAATATATCAGGGAATGTTAACCATGGCATGGTTTCTGTGACATGGGAAACTCAAATGATAAATAAGTCAAAGGGAAAAGTAAAAGGTAGATGACAGGAAGCAGAAAGGTGAGCAGTGTGCAGATACTTAAGGGATCAGGGGGTAGTGGGGGACAGGAAGGCAGGGAAGCAAAGGGAAAATAAAAATCATAATTATATTATTATATAGATAGATATCCCCCAAAACACAATTCTTATGTAACATAAATATATACTAATATATATATATATATATATATATATATATATATTAGTATATATATACTAATACATAAAAACTAAAAAAATGACAAAAATAATAAACACATATAACACATATTTATGAAAAAAATCTACAATAAGAATTGCTTATGAGGAGAATCAGATGTCAAATTCAAGCCCTCAAAGTAACCATTATGAAATTTTTGAAGCATTACTGGAAGTTATACTTGGAACAAATAAGAAAATTTGTCTGGACAATGCTCAAAGAGAGGATATTAATAGAAATTATGGGAAAGAAGCAAGTATAAACCATTGTGTTGCCAACTACAAAATCGAACTGGAAAATTCAGTAGAGGCATTCAGTTGTGCATAGAACTGAAAGGCAAATTGGACGTTTGAACATACAAAACAGGTATTATTTGTTCTAAATAAAGGAAAGAAAATATATGATGAGTTGTGGCACACTTTTCCAAGATGCTAATATGTGTGTGATGAAAAAGAAGCAGTCCTCGATGACTCTAAACGCGTTCAGAGATACCTGCAGGCATAAAGATGTTCAAGTGGCTCGCTACGTTCAAGGAAACCCTAGCGTGATTAGCAACTGATTCCTCATCACATATATTGAAGCCTGAAGGCAGTGGAGAACATTCAAAGTGCTCAAAGAAAATGTAAACCTTAAGGAAATGATATGAATCAATGAAGAATCTAATATCAGGGCCGGCCAGATATCTCCACGGATTAAAGCGCCTGCTGAGGCAGAGTGCAGGGACCAGGGTTTGATCTCCAGCATGCCGTGCCGGACCTGGTGGCTCACACCAAACCTTGGGAGGTTGAAAACAGGAGAATAACTATGAGTCCAATCTGTGTAGCGAGACCCTGTAGGCCCTGTACTAAAAGATATATAAAAAGGAATCTAATATACATCAGACATCATCCAAAATGATTGTAAAATAAAAACACCCTTGGATAAAAACAGATATATTTAATTTTGAGAATAGTCACTTTACAAGTAATTCTAAAAGTATTTATTAGGAAGAAAAGAAATTCATTATCTGTGGAAACTAAATTCATACCAAAAATGTAATAGTATAGGAAAGGTAATTATATACTAAATAATATGCTTTGTTCTTCTTCCTTCACTAAAAATTATTCAAAAAAGTCAAATCCATTAAATAAATTGAAAAATTACAGTAGAAAATATTCAGTTCATGCAAAACACAGAAATTAAAGAGGGATAATGGATTCAAAAGTAATTATGGATACAAAAAAAAGTAACCAAATAATATGAATACGTATAAGTTCAACTGTATGAGTAACATTTACTTTGCATAAATTAAGTAAGCAAACCAAATAGCAAAGATGATCAGCCTAGATAAAATAAAAGAACAAAGAATAGATGAATAACTGAATGAATCAGCTCACTGTACCTATACTATCAGGAAAACAAGGCACTGAAAGTTCTGAAATCAAAAGTGAAAGTAATCTCACACAAATAAACAGCTATGAAAATACTAGTAGACATTGCCCTTCATATTGCTAATTAAATTTAAAAAGAATGAAAGTTGTTAAAACAATGACAAAAAATAGAATATCTGAGGAAATCTGTGAATTAAAGACATTGAAAATGCAATTAAAAACTTCATTAACAAGGAAGGAAAAGCCAGAAGCCCAATGTTCTACTAATGCAAACTCCTGAAGAAGTATTATCACTATATCTTCTCAAAATATTCCCCAAATAAATGAAAATAATGCATTTCTCCACTAATTATGTGAATCCCATATGGCCATTATATTAACACAGAAGGACGTCATAAAATATTATACATCAATATCTGTATAACCATAGGTACTGAAATTCTTGAAAATATGGTTTATCAGTAGATTAAAAGGATATATATGATGGCCAAGTGGACTTATACTAAGAATGTAAGGCTGTGTGATGTATAAAAAGCAACTGATATGATATACTATTTTAATAGAATAAAAGAAAGAACTCACAGCCATCTTTATTGATGCACTTAAAAATGTAACAAAAGCTGACACCTCTGTAAGAATGCTTCAGGAACTTGGAGCAGAAGAGAAAATATTCAACATGGTAAATGACAGCGGGGGAAGGAAAATATCGGAAAGCTAGTATACTTGATCAATTGCAAAACATTAGATGTGTGCCTCCTAAAATCAAGAATAAGACAAGTATGTCCAATTCTATTAAACATTTTCCTGGAATATCTGAGAGAAGAAAAAGAACTAAAGGGCTTCTAAATTAAAAGGGGGAAATCATTTCTGTTCACAGATAAAATGAACTTAGAGAAAACCTTAATGAGTCCAATATAGAATATTTTACCTACAATATTAATTCAATAGAATGGAAAGATATAATAGCACCTCACAAAATTCAGAGCATTTCTATACACACAAAAGAGATCATCTGAAAAGGAAAATAAGGAAATAACTAAGAAGTAGAAATGATTCAAAAGAATATCTTGTCATAGAGATACATAATATGTATTATAACACTTAGAGAACAATGCTGATGGACCTCTAGAAATATTAAATAAATGGAAACATACTACAAGGATAGTTTGGCAGACTTAAAATTGTTAGGTGGGTACTACTCAATGCTATCTACCAATTCAATAGAATTTGTGCCAAAGTCCTCATGGTTTTTATGACAGAAATGAGAGAAAACTAATCCTCAAAATGGTATACATTTGGGTAGCAGAGACAGCTCAGTGGCATAAGTACCTGCCTGGCAAGCTCAAGGTTCCAAGTTCGATCCCCAGTACTGCAAAAGACAAAATAATTATAATAATGATGATAATGATGATGGTGATGATGATGATGATGATGATGATGATGATGATGATGATAATGATAATAATAATAACCTGCATTCACAATGATCTCTGAATAGGAAAAATAATTTTCAGAAGGGACACATTAGATGATCAAACTTCTGTTTTCAAAACTTAACTATATAAAGTAATCAAAGAAGGATATGATATTTAAAAAGCAGACATATAGATCTGTGGAATACAATTGAAAATCCAGAATAAACTCTAACATTCAGGATGAGTTCTCAATAAGGATCCCCAAACAGTCAATGGTGAATGTACAAGATATTTAAGAGATAGCTCTAGAGTAATTGGATACTGAAAACAGAAAAGAATAAGAAGCAGGCCTGCCTCATGCCATACACAGATGTAGACTCACAATCCACTAAAAATGTACATGTAACAAATAAATTACAAGCTAAAGAAAAACACAAATGTCGCAGTACATGATCACAGGCAGTGTGCAGTGTAAAAAGGTTAACTTGTGAGGAGATGTGGTTCAATCTAGGCAGAGGCCCAAATGGGAGATTTCCTCATGGAGAGCACCCAGCTACTAGGGAGACACTGGGAGGAGAAAAAAAGCTATCAATCTTAGAACTGCATAGCTTTCATTTAGAATATCAGTATGGGAGAAAGAAGCAGGTGAACAAACAGTTTCGGTGAAGGCCAGTTTCAAGGCTAACCAGTTTCTCGTGGGAAAAGGAAGGACCATAGCAAGACGTGAGACACTTTTACTAATCTACACTTGTTTAGTCATTTGATTCTCACACAGCTCGTGTGCTGTTGCCCAGAAGCCTAATCATTCACTCCTCACAGACACACGTTCACTCCTGTGTGCTTTTTGTCCCCCAGTTTAATAATTTATTTTAAATGAGCCTGTGTGTCTTTTGTCTTAAATTTTAATTATTTGTGTGTTTTTACCCAGTACTGAAACCATTCATTCCTCATAGAGCCTATGTGCTTTTGTCCCATAACTTAATCATTCAGTTTAATCATTTATTCCTGGACAGGTCCCCCACATGCAAATGCTAATGCTTCATGACTTTGGATTGGGTAATATGACACACACACAAAATCCCATAAACAGCAAATAAAAAATAAACAAATTGAAATTATCTAAAATTAAAACATTTTTTTCATCAAACAGTAGCATAAGGAGAGGGCAAGAAACAACCTACATAGTCAAGAATGCATTTGTAAATCATATATGTCATAAAGTTCTAGTTATCTTCCAATATACAAAGAACATGTAAATCTTGATGACAAAAAGACAAAAAATTTTTTTAAATCAATTGAACTAAAGAGACGGCTTAGGCAGGCCCAGTGTCAGGGGTTCAATACCTGGCATGCTGTGCCAGCCCCACCCCGGGGGCATGCTGAGATGGGGCATGGTGGAATGCACCTGTAGTCCCAGTGCTTGAGAGGTTAAAAACCAGGAGTACTACTACGAGTCCAATCTGTGTAGTGAGACCCTATAGACCCTATACTAAAATACAAAAAAAAGAGAAAGCAATTGAATATTAATCAAAAAACTTTATCAAATTTGCAAAGATATGTAAATGTTAGATAAATACATCAATAGTCAATTCTATTTGTTGGTAGAAAAATATAAAAATACCACAATATGCCAGTGCTTCACAGCCATATGAATGACTAGGTTGACAAAGATTTAAAGAAATTTGAGCACTCACACACTAATAAATTATAAGTATAAAACTTACAGTTGCCATAGAAAATATTTTGATGGTTCCCCTAGAAGTTAATCATAGATGGCCATAGGACCCAACAATCACATTTACTATATATGTATCTAAGAGAGTTAGAAACAAGTACTGAACAAATAGTTGAGCATGAATATTTATTGAGACACTGTTCACAATCAAAAAAGATAAGCAGAATGCAATATGTCCTTACAGTATAATATTAATCAGCCATAAAAATAAGTAATCATTTCATTCTGTAACATAGACGACCTTCAAAACTATCACAAAAAGTAAAATAATTTAAACAAATGATCATATAGTGCATGACATATCCAGCAATAAGTAAATTTAAAGAGATGATAGGCTATTCAGTGATTTCCAGAATCTGTATCAAGTAGTAAGGGAGTGTGACTTCTTGTGGAATACATGATTTCCCTTTAGGTCAGTGAATGTTTTACAAATAGAGGCGATGGTGGCACAACATTGTGGCTGTAGTAAGTGATTGTGAGTTATATACTTTAACTCACAATGTTTTATGTTAAATTTAACTAAATAGGAAGTAAGTTACAGTGGGAAAATAAAGCATCTTTTCAGCCAGCTTATATACCAAGTTTCCATGCACAGATAAAATAATTTCTTACAGTAACTCTGGGAAGACAGTTTTTTTTCATTTGACAATAAATTAATATTGCTACATACTGTCTATTCTTCTATGAGATGAGTCTCGTTTCTTGTTTCTTCTGCATTATCTCTACCACAGCTCTAGGTTGGGATTTCATTAGTTCATCAAACAAGTGAAAAAGCCCTTTCCTTGGTCCCCTATTGTCTATTCTCTCACCCTTCCCAGTTAATCTATCGTTTTTTAGGTATTTTATAATCTCAATACAAGAAGAGTAGGTACATTATAGCAAAATGTTCCCCACTTCAGACGTCCTTTCTGATTAGTGACAGTAACAAGTTACCACACTTGGTGTAATCAAGCTCTTAAACAGGTAACATCTACAGAAACTTATGTAGTTAGTGCTAGATTGGAGTTCTATGAAACACAGCTATTTATAGAGTATGAGATTTGGTTGGCTGAGGAAGAAGCTCATACTCTAGGAGCCAGACATGATAGGGATATGAAGGGGTGAGGATGAATGCATGAAATCAACCTTGCTTTTCTTTCACATATGTGTGTTTGACTTATTTCACAGAAAAGTATGACCATAAGCTGCATCTATTTACCTAGAAATGTCTCAGGACCATTTTTTTTATATCTCAGTAATATTCCATTGTATAACATAGCACAACTTTTTTTTTAATTCTTCGGTTGATGGGCATTTCGGTTTCCAACATTTAGCTATTACAAACTGTACTATTATAAAATGGGTGAATATATATCACTGTTGTGTGCTGTTTTTAATTCTTTTAGAAAGATAACAACATAGGCAATAACAGGGTCAAATGGAACCTGTAGTTTCAGACTTTTGAGGCATAACCACATTTATTTCCCCCAGTAGTTGCACCAGTCTGCACTCCCCCCAGCCCCGTCAACATTTGTTATTGGTGATTTCTTGATGACAATAATTTGAATCTTTCAAATGATTAGTGATGTTCAACATATATATATATATATATATATATATATATATATATATATATATATATATATATATAGAGTCAGTCATAGTTCTTCTGAGATGTGTCTATCCACTTCAGATTTCCATTTTTGGGGTTAGGTCTTTAAATATGGAAATCCTATTTTCTATATGTTCTAAATATTAGTCCTTTGTCCAAGTGAAAACTAGTACATCATGTTTTTACTCTATTGGTAAGTTATTTTGCTGTACAAAAGCTTTTTAATAAGATGATATCTCAACTGTTGACTCTTTTTAAAAATTTTTATTTTATTTATTTATTTATTTTTTATTAAATTTATTGAGAAATAGCAATGAGGCCAGGTGTGGTGGCACATGCCTGTAATCCCAGCACTCGGGAGGCTAAGACAGGAGGATTGTTGTGAGTTCGAGACCAGCCTGAGCTACAAAGTGAGCTTGAGGCCAGCCTGGACTGCATAGTGAGACCCTGTCTCAGAAAGACAAAAAAAAAAAAAAAAAAAAAAAGAGAGAGAAATAGCAATGAGACAGTTTCAAAACCAATTAGGAGGACAGTTTCAATAGTTAATACATTGCATATTGTTATATTTATAGTGGTTATTTGTAGCACAAGATGCAGACATGATATCCTGTCCAAACACTATTGGTAAAAATCTTTCATCTCACTGAATTAAGAGAAAGTAGCTGTATACCCACCCTAACTATTTTGTATGTACAGATATAAAATGGTCCTTCATTTATGTCCTTTTATTGTTTAGTTTTGTCCAAGATGAATTTTCCATTGCCATTTAAATAATGTAGGTGTGTGAATTCAGCAAAATAATCCAGTGCAGTCCAGTAGTCCATAATAGCAATGGATTATCTGTAGGATTGGCAGTGACAGAAGTTTCAGTTGTTGGTTCTTTGTATTATTTCCCAAGTGATCAGGATTTCGATAGAGATTTTATAGGACATCTTCTTCCTCTCAAAATACTGTTATTTTTCATTACAGTAAAAAACTTTCTTTCATGGCATCCTTTCTCCTTTTCAACTTCTGTCACACTGCCTAAGTTGTGGCAGCAGCTTCATTGGCCAGTGCAGCCTCTTTAATAATTTTAATAATTTGTTTTTCATTTTAAAGCTATCCATGTTTTGTGCATAGCCATTTTTTACTTGTGTTAAATGGCTTGGTATCACTCAATTCAAGGGTCCTTGCTGAAACCCCTTGCATAGTCTTAAGCCTTGCATACATCATGCTGTAATCAATTGGAATATGATTCCTCTTCATGTCCTTCACATACAATATGAGGCATTTTCCATCTGGACTAAGGATTCTTCATGCACCATGACTATAGCTTTTGCGGTTTAAAATTCAATGTCAAAACTAGCACAAAATATTTTTCCTTTTTCACAGTTTCATGGATAGAAGAAGATTCATTCTTTACATATATCTTAGAAATTTCAGGGTGCAATTTTTTTTCCTTTCTTCATTAAATTGAAAATTATTACATTTTTATTAACGGATATACTTCACGGTCTTTCTTTGGCACTTGGAAATTAACAATGTTCCTACTCATGTATTTGGCAGTGATTATTGACTAAAATAAGGATTATTTGAAGGTAAGCATTGCGATGCTGAAAGAGTTCATAACCAAGATTGCTACTAAGTGACTAAAAGGCAAGTAGCAAATCTATAAAGCTGGGGCATTCACCATACAAGAGGATGATTCACTCGTCTGTGAGATGAAAAGGGACTGTAGGAAATATCATTACAATACTCAGAAAGACATGCACTGTTACATTTCTGACCTGTTTTGATATACAGCTTTCTCATTTAGTAATTTTGAACGTCTGATAAGCAAAACTACAGAAATCAAACTCACAGATAGAGATTACTTTATTTCTTATTATGTCCCAGATGGCATTATCGCATTGGTATACATGAAGAACAAATAACAATGCAGATGAAAATGGCTCGATTTACATAAAATTAGCATTACATTAGCATAAACCTGAAAAAATACAAATTCTTTGTGAGAACTCTCAAAGACAGGCTGTAAGAGTTCACTTTTTCCGTAAGGTTGAGATGATCACAGTTGCCTTTTCAGTGAAATAGGCACCTGAATGTATAAGGTAGCCTTTTTAGGCTTCTTGGGATTAGCAGCGCCAAAAAAAGTCCTTGAGGCCAGAGTTTAGAAGGAGCACAGAAAGCATATGGTCAGAAGAAGACATCTGTTTGGGTCTCACAATGCCACCGTTGATAAGGTGTTTTCTTTCACTTTCTTTTCATATGTTTTTCTTTCTCCTTGGCAACCAGGGTCTAGGCCCAGCCGCAACCCACCTGTTCACGTTGTACAGAATCAGCCATCGTGCATCCAATCCCAAGGTTCTCATAGGCTCCTACAGGGAGCCCTCTGTAAGCCTGAGAGTAAATCACTGGCCATCAAGCCCTTCCCTTTTTCTGGAAGCACCTTCCCCACCCCCACTCACAAACTGCCTTGCAACAGACCTGTCAATGACTGTTTTTCAAGGTCATGTTCAAAATCCCTTCCCCACTTCTGAACCTTAAAATATTTCAGGCTTTCTTAAGGAATAAGGAACTACTCTGACTCCTAGCAAAATAGGATCTCATTTTATAATCTTCTTGCACAGAGATGTTTATTGTAGTATTATATTTGGAAATTTTGATTAAACTTTTATTGTGGCACTACTCACATTCAGGATTGACCGAAAGGATCACACATAGGACAGTTCTTTGAATATAGCTGTAGACTGGTGTATTTGTTGGAAAGCAAAATAAAATTATAATTTAGACTGTTTTGCAAATAAACTGTTTTCAGGCTAGGGAGGTACCTCAGCAGCATGAGCACCTCCCACACAAGTGTAAAGTCCTGAGTTCTGAACCCAGTACCAAAAAAAAAAAAAAAGAAAAAAGAAAATAAACTGTTCTCTTCAATAAACTTTTCTATACATACAACCAAATTTCTGCAAGCACATTTGTCTGAATTCATTGCTGCCAAGCCAAGAACAACCTGGAGTCAGACAGGATCACCTACACTCTTTCACTAAGCTAGATGATGACTTATTGGAAAACATTCCCATCCAAAAGTTACTTCAGTTCAACTAAGATTAAAGCCAACCTGTAATGTTGACTGACAATTCATTCTATGCAAAGAACAATATCAGAGTAAAAGTTGCTACATTATATATTTCAATCAAAGAAGGACTACTCTAAACCACTTTATAAAGCAACTGGGTAGAATTAAGATGACGGTATGAAAGAGAGTCTCACCAAAATGTCTTGTTGAATAAGGGATAGTCTAGACAGTAATAACTATGGTTCAAAGAGATCAATTCTATTTCCCCCCAAACAGAGAGTATTATTTAAGAACAGATAGGACAACTGTGCTTTACGAATGGTTTAAGCACTTTAGACAATTCCATAAATTATGTATATCTCACTGGGTATAGTAGGATAAGTACAGACATAACATACCCATACACAGTTTACTCACAAGTGTATCTCCACAATGTGTGCTGCCCTAATATTTCTGTCAGACTATGCAATAATGATACAGAATAGTGATTCAAATATTTTCACAGGAGTGCAGCAGGAAGAGAAAGGACAGTAACAATATGGAAGCTTAACGGCCTGTCCTAGAACAAGTTTCTTCAGTTGTCTATGTAGTCCACTGGCCTTAACTCTGAAATGTAACTTCTACTAATAGAGTCACACAAATGTAGAGCTTTTCATGGATTTCTGCTAAGTACAAGTTCTATTCACTAAGACATTCAACTGTATGCCCAACATGCACTTAACTTTTCATGAGGAACTAACCAAGAGCTATCTGCTAGATTCTTAGGCTCTTAAAGTCTGGGACTATATCTCATGCATTACTCTAAGGTCTTTGGCAAATAGCTCAACTTAGGATACAGGCTGATGAAGTAAACATAGAGTTTATATTAAAAAATGATATATACTACCATAGAAAAAGGACTGGATGTTCTCATTTTGTACTTCTTTTTGATCACTGATGGTAATAATGGCTAATAGTCATCACAGAACAATACAATTCAAGATCTCCTAAAGTACATATATCATCATAATCATAATTCACCAAATGTGAAATATCTGAAATTCTTGATGGCTAACCATTGTTTGGGCACTAGAGTAGTATCATTGATGATTAGCATTTATTTACTTAAGCTATTGAAAGATCCAGTCCCACATCTTTGATTCAGTACCACTCCAGATAAAAGTATTTCTTCAGATGGGCCACTTAAATGGTCCAGAGTTGTTCCTTCACATTAATGTCTAGTGCTATTCCCTACTTTAATTCTATCAAAATGATTTAATAAAAAGATCTCTTACAATTATACTTTATTTTGAATGACAATGAATTTTTTTTTTAAATTGGGTCTCACTATGTAGGCCAGGCTGCCTTCGAACTCATGGCATTTCCCCTGCCTCAGCCTCCCAGGTGCTGAGCTTTCAGCTACCACACTCAAATGGCAATGACTGATGATTTATTGGCAATAATGAATTCAGATGCTCTATTGAATTCCTCAGTCCATAGTTTTTCTCTGAAATATTTTCAGCATAAATTGGTATTTAGACGTTTTTGGAAGATAGGAAATACAAATCTGAAATTTTTGAGATCTGGCAAGATACTTGCTCTTCAGCCTGTGCAGGCAGCCATGTATCAAGTAGAAAAGAATAGCCATACATGTAGAGAAAAAAAATCAAACAACAAAACACGTACGCTACTTTCAGTTATTCACCAGAATTGTTGCTGCAATAATTTAATTAGCACATTCTTTCACAGTTATATGAAGTAACTCTATGTTCTTCTAATAAATTACCTTTCCAGCCTAAATTATATCTAGTAGGGTTTCTGCCATGTACAAACTGAAGTGTTTTAGCTATTATATGCATACATATGATATGTATGAGATGTAGAAACAATATATAAATTTCATGTCAATGCTAAATAAAATTTTAATGACAAATTAAATAGAAATTATTCATTAGATGAAAATAGACATTGATAATAAAATATACTAACATCAAATAAAATGAGATGTATGGATATATTTCAAAAGCTTTGAAGTAAAGCAGAATTAAATGATATCAATTGATATTTCTCTTCTATATTTCTTTCATTCTTCTTAAAATGCATTTAAAGCTTATATTTTAATACATCTTCCTTCAAGTTCTATGTGGAGAATGTAGCTTTTTTGAAATGTAACACATGAAAAATTTGAAGGAGGAAGTTTTACCTTTCAAAATTTGTTCAAAATGTAACAGACTTATAAGTCTTTTTAATGTGCATAACTTTGCAAAATTCCCTCTAAGAAAGTCAGATAGGCCAAAAAGTAAAACAAAATCAAACAACCAAGAAACTGAATGGAGAACCTAATAAATTAAAGGTAAGTTCCACTGAATAAAGATACCCAATTAAGAATTTATACCTTCTTCTCTTCCTGAAACAGGGAATCTCTAAAGTCTTATTAGCTATTAAGTAGCTTGTAGTCTATGCTTTGTTAAGCAGTGGATCTGGAAAGATTTTTGCTTTTACTAAAATGAATTAAGGGTTGGTGGAACCTATGAAAAAACAATTAAATAGAAAAAAGGAAGCAATATTGAAGACTCAGGTATGTCAAAATACTAAAAATTACTACAACATCCAAAGAAATATTTAAAAAACAAATTGGCAACCTTCATGGAGGACAAGAACACATGAGCTTAAATTGACATGGAGAACAAGAAGGCATTCAAATTATATATTTATTACTGACATCAACATTATCAATTTCCAAGTTAAGGAAAAATATTTATTTCACAGTACTAATAAGGATATTAAAAACTATAAATACATAAAACAAAGTGTGTAGGACACCTGTGAGTTGAACTAAAAAGACTTACAAAGGCTGGGTGAGATAGCTCAGCTGAGTAAGCACCTGCTCAGGCAAGTGCAGGGACTAGGGTTCGACCACATGCATCACATTCTACTCCAGCCCTGTCCCTAGGCACACTGAGCTGACCACAGAGACTGGATGTGGAGGTGCACACTTGTTATCCTAGTAATGAGACAGAAAACAGGAGGAGCACTATGAGTCCAAGCTGCTTGGTAACACCCTTTACCAAATACATAAAATTAAAAAAATAAAAATTAAATAAAAGAATTATGAAAGAGGCTGTACAAACACTCTAACTGGCAGAATTGTGTGCCTGCACACAGTAGCTCAGTGGCAGAGTTCCTTTCCAGCATGCAATGGACCATAATGGTAGGGGTGTTATGTTTATTCCTTAGTACTAGGAATGCAAACACATATAAACATAAACTCATACATATGTAAATTAACATGCTCCTGGGTAGAAAGCCTTAGTAATATAAATGTTTAATGTCATTTGATTTCATTTGTTAAGGGAGTGGACAATTTTTGAAGTTAATCCGTCAAAATAAGTGTTAAACACATTTGAACTTTAAACATCAAATTAGTGTGTCTTGTTAGAGATATCAACTGGATGTTAAAATCATTCTCTAAGGGTCATAACTTAAATAGGGTGTACTAGCATAAGTGGAAGAAATATATCAACAGTAGGGAATATAATATCTATTTTTGTTCTTCAACATAGTAAAGATATTCAAAGGTATAATATTCAGTGCTGGCAAAAGTGAAGTAATATGGCTTGCTTATGCACTGCACAAGAGTGCAAACGGATATAAACTTTCCATATCCTAATTTCACTAAGCATAGCAAGGATCTCACAAATAATGAAATTCACGAGCTCCAATTCTAGAAGACATCTCAAAGAATAATTAAAAGTAAAATCAAATACTTAAGCATAGCAATATATATGAAAAGCTTGTAGATAATAGCAAAACAATGGAGTAATCAAAATGCCTAACTACCCTTTCCTAAAATACAAAGAAAAATGCCTAACAAGGGCTAGGAAGTAGCTTAGTGGCTTAGGAGCCTGCCTGATGAGCATAAGGTCCAATGTTTGATCCCTGGCATCAAAAAAAAGCTTAAAAAATGAGTGATTAAATAAAATATGGCTTATAGTTCTAATGAAATATATAAACCATTTATTATTAATTTAATCATAAATAAGTATTTATTCAATAAAAATTACCTTTTAGGGGACAGGGAGATGGCTCAGTGGAATAAGCACTTCCCTGGTAAGCACAAGGGCCTGAGTTCAATCCCCGGTTCCGCCAAAAAAAAAGTGATAATAATAATAATAATTTTTAGGGAAATATTTAACATAATGGGAAAATGCTGAGGAAATAATACAAAAAGTATAGTAGTATTTATACTACATATGTATCATCATCTATATTCACAAGGAAACTACCTGAAAAGCTTACACAAAATTGTACTTTGTGAGAGGACCAACTACTCAGGATCCCCCTCCCGTCCCTGTCTTGGACAGGAGCTTTCTTTCTCTCAATAAATATATTCTGCTCATAAAAATTGTACTATGTGAATTAACTGTGGAACACAGTATATTTTTGTAACTTTTTTTGTATTACAAAGTTTATAAAATCAATATTTGTTACTTAATGTAGGTAATAATGAGAATATTAAAATTACTCATTTGTTGAACAAAATTGTTATCTAGAATGTCTTTCTCTCTAATATGTATATTATATATTGCTTAGTTGTAATTTTTACTTTGGCTTATGAATAAAGCAACCTCAATTTAAGGCTGGTCCGAATTTGTGTCTGTTTCCCTGGTAGAGTTATCAATAAATCTGTTTCAATTCCAAGACTGTCCCAACCTTGATAAAGATGTATGAGACTGATCATTCTACTTATAAGGCCATCATCTCCCACATTTCAGGATTATTTTTTAAATAATTTTATTGAGAAACAAATAGCAATGAGACAACTTCTGATTCACTGAATTAATAGAATGTAACTATATATCTATCCTAACTATTTTGAATATATACACACAAAACGGTTGTTTATTTGTGTCCCCTTTTTTAGTTTAGCTTTGTCAGAGAAGGGCATTCTACTGTCATTTAAATATTAAAGGTGTGTGAATTCAGCAAAATATTCCAATATAGTCCAAAAGTCCATAATAGTAGTGGGTTTTCAATAAAACTGGCAATGTCAGAAGTTGTTGACTTGAGCCTTTTACAGCTCAGCATATGGCTTAACTTTTTAGACTTCTTTTTTATATTTTTCTGGTGGATGGTTGACCAAATAAAACAGGACCTATTTAATAAGAAATGTAGCTTTTGTATCTGATAAGGTCAGTCAAGTCCCTTCAGAATTTATCCTGAAACCCTGTATTGCATGTTGTATATCCTTTGTCAGTGTCAGCCATGTGGATGAGTCATGGCCATTGCTTGACCAGTTTGCTCTCTATGGAAGCCTGAGAGAATGTTTTCTCTCCATGTGACTCTCCTTAGGCATATTATACACTGTCCATCTTTCCTCTGTTGCCATATAATCTCCTTGATTGGAAAATTTGGGACACAACTGAGTTACACGATGTTACAGTACACGCCTATGTCCTAAGTCTTCACTGACCTTGAAAGACTAAGGTCAAAATGTTGGCTGTCCTTGCAGCTCTTCTTTTTCTCTAATTTTTGGCCTGAAACTTAAGTTGTTAACCCTCCAGAAGAGAAGCTTATTGCTATTATCCTACAGCTTAGGCAGTTGAGCTCAACCTCACTATCTGTCTGAATATCAAACATCTTAGGAATAACATGGAACAGGTGTTTTCCATCAAGTATTGATGTGTTACACTTTAAGTCCCTACAGAATATGAAGAAAAAATAATTTTAAAAATAGGAGTAAACACATGTTTTTACACAGAAGTTTATAAATCTAACCATATACAGCATTGTAGCAGGACACTCCTGTGACTTTTTTTTCTTGTCTCTTACCTTCATTTATTATCTTTTTAAAAATATTTACTTAAGAAACAGTATGGCAGTAACTAGAATGTCATGACAAGCAGTACATATTTAGAAAACCAGAATGACAGGCATTTTAAGCATGACCATACTACTACATATTGCTATCTTCAGTGCAGTTGCTTAGTTCACAGGTATCAGCACATATAGTTATTCAGGGTGAGAATTCTACCAATTGACTGCTAGTTTCGAAAACCTGCTGAAGATTCTCAGAATCATTGTCTTACCCATCTTGTAGATATAAATGTGACTTTTCTGTGCCTCATCCACATGGATGACACAGACAAGGGATCTATAGAATAAGGTACAGGACTACAAGATAAACCCTGAGGGGACTTCACTGACCACATAAGAAACATAAAGTACATGTGTTGGTATATAAGTCTTGCTCTATCTAGGTCTTAAACATCCAGCAGAAAAGTATAAAAATGAAGTATACATCACAGGGCTATTATATTAAGCTGAGCTGTAAATGGCTATGGTCGATAATTTCTTCAGATAACTCACTATTGTAGCGGAATGCTGGACTGTGTTGGATTGCATTGTTGAGTTCAAGCACCTAAGTTCGTTAAATGACAATGGAGTGCCTATCTCTGACAGATGTAGACAAAGGAAGGGGTATAGAAAGGAAGAATCATGATGTGTGTGTATAGAAAGTACAGTTGGGATAGATAACGCTGTGCTTCTACATAATTCTATGAGAGGCAAGATTTGAACTAATGGTGGCTGGACAGGATATTATATCAGCTTCTTGTACTATGGACTACCAGTAAGAAAATAACAAGGTAGAAAGTATTAATTATTGAATCTTTGATGTAATTCAGGTCTAAAAATATAAGATATGCAGACAGCTACACTCTCTTTACTGATGAATCATATGCTATAATAATGTCTATAAGTATAATATCATGCATGCACCTTCTATGATACCAAAACATTGTGAAAACAGTTTGCAATGTATTAATTTATAAATCCATCTTGTCAGGGTATCTTAAAACTGTCTCATTGATATTTGTACTTCAATAAAACAAAAATTAAAAAAATATAAAACTACATTTTGTGTTCTATGGCTGTTATTGACTTAATGAGAGTTGTTATATCTTCTTGATTCAGTTTTGGTAATTTGTACCTTTCTAGCAATCTGTCCATTTGTTGTCTGTCTTCTATTCTGTGGGAGTAAAGATTGTCAAAGTAGATACTGATAATCTTTTGAATTTCCACTGGGTGATTTCACCCTTTTTATTTCTTATTGCTTGTATTTGAAATTTTTTCTACCTTTTTTTTGATGAGCTTTGCTAGGTGCTTATCAATTTTATTTAATTTTTCAAACAAACAGCTTTTGATTCATTTATTCTCTGAACTGTTTTCTTCTTCTCTATCATTTCTGATCTAATGTTTAGAATTTCTTCCCATCTTTGGGCTTTGAATTTGGTTTGCTCTTCCTTTTCTTGATGTTGGAGGTGCAGCATTAGGATGTTTATGTGTTTCCTTTCTGTTTTCCTAATGTGTGAATTTATAGCTATAAATTTCCCTCTGAGCACTGCTTTCATCATGTCCCATCAATTCTGATATGATGTGCTTGAATTTTCATTGAACTGTAGATATTTTTCTAGTTCTTATTTAGTATCATCTATGACATATTGGCTGTTGAGTAGGATGTTTAATTTCCAATATATCTAGGGTTTTTTTTCTGATTTCTTTTGTTGCTTATTTTGATTTTCATTGCACTGTGGTCAGATAATATGCGTAGGACTATTTGTTTTCTTGCATATACTGAAGTACGACCTATGGTCTACTATGTGGTCTATTTTAGAAAATGACCCATGTGAAGCTGAAAAAATGTGCATTCAGCTGCTGTTGGATGGAATTATCTGTATATGTCCACTAAGTCCTTTTCTTCCAAGCTCTGTTTCAGCTCTGTTACTTCTTTGATAATTTTTTGTTTGCTCGACCTATATTTTAGGGATAAGGGGGTGTTAACATCTCCTGTTAAGATTATGGCATTAGATATTTATTTTTTTATGTCTATTAAGTTTTGTCTTATATATTTAGGTGCTCCCATGTTTGGTGCACATACATTTATGAGTGTTATGTCTTCCTCTTGAATTTTTCCCCTAACCAGTATATAGTGGCCTTCTTTATTTTGTTTAATCATTCTTAGTTTGAAGTTGAGACTGTCTGAGAACAAGATTACTCCCCCTGCTTTTTTTCTGAAGTGGTGGGACATGTAGTATTGCTTTCCATTCTTTGACTTTCAGTCTATGAATGTCTTCATGAGTTAAGTGTGTTTATTGCATACCACCTATTGATGGATTTCCTGCCTAATTCACTGTGAAAGTCTATTTCTTTTAACTGGTGAATTGAATCCATTTACATTGATGGTTATAATTGAGATGTATGGACTTATGATTGACATGTTATTTACCTGTTGTTGTTTACTGCCTTTTTTCTGGGTTTAATTTTTTCCATATTTCTTGGCTTCTTTACATTCTAATTCATGGAATTCTGATCATTTTGATCCCTCCCCAGAACATGTTTTACTAGTCTGTTTAGGGAGGGCTTTGTCATTATGCAATTCTTTAATCGTTCTTTGTCATGGAAATTTTTCACTTCTCTATCAAACTTGAAAGAGAATTTTGCAGGATATAGTAGCCTGGGTTTGAATTTGTTTTCATGGAGGACTTAAAGTACTCCACTCCATGCTCTTCTTGCCTTCATGGTTTGTGAAGAGAAGTCAGCTGTTATTCTGATGGGCTTTTCTTTAAATTTTATCTCTTTATTTTCTCTAGTGTCTTTCACTATATTGTTCTCATACTGCATTTCTGGGATCTTCACCATTATATCGCTTGGTATATTTTTAATTAGGTTGAAGTTATTTGGAGTTATGTGTGCTTCAGTTAACTAAATGTCAGACTGTTTCCTTATATTTGGGAAGCTTTCTGCTATTACATCTGCCTATATTCTATTTATGTCATTTGTATTGACTTCTTCTTTCTCATTGATGCCTATTAGTTTCACATTCTTCATCTTTGCATCTTTTTGCAGGTGATGAATCATTTTTTCCTGCATCCTAGTTGTTTTTAAGAGATCCTTTCTTACCTTTTCACTAGCTGCAATAGCCTCTTCAGGATTTCTAACTTCACTTCAACTCAAACGGTTTTTACAAGTTGTGACTGAAATTTTACATTGCTCTGTATCTTTTTTACTCTGTTTCTTGCGATCTGTTTCTTTCCTGTATTGCTCATTCAAGGAATCTATCAGTTTTCTGATCTCCTCTTTTTTTTAATCAGTGTCTTCTTGAGAAGCAGTTATTAATTATTTTACTTCAGGGATTATTTCTGATCTGATTTCTGCTATATTTTTCTGCATTTGATTCTTTACTTCAGACTTTATTTATTTAGAGTTTTCTTTTGTATTTCAGAGATAAATTCTGATCTGAGTTCCTCTATACCTTTCTTCTTTTGTTTCTTTACTTCAGACACTATTAATTCAGACATTTCAGCTGTGCTAGTGTCTTCTGCACTTGTTTTGCATGGGCTTGGGACCTGAGATTGCATTTTGCTCCTTCTCTTTGTCATTTTGTCAATTTGTATAGCAATGTCCTCTGACCTTTGGTGTACAGCTTTGGTGTAGTTATAAACTTAGCACCAAAGTTATAACCTCATTCAGGTGCAGATCTACAAAGTTGGAATTCATCCTGTTATGCCTAGCTTGTGTCTGGCTACTGTGCTTAGCTCCTTCTTGCTGCAGCCTTTCAGAGTGAACGTGTTATGCCCCTCTGGCAAGATGTTCTGCTCCTGGATTAGTTGTGTGGTTCTGGTCCCTACTCTGTATGCAGGGAATTCAGCTGCAGAATTTTACCCCAGGCCAGTATGACAGGCCTAGTTGGATCTGCAGGGGATTAGTAGGCTCAGGGTATCACAGAAGCTCTCCTACACTTTCAGGGCCTGGGCTTGGGCTGGGTCTGGAGGGGTGGGGTGTGTCCCAAGAATTCGGAGGAAGGTATCACTCAGGACAGGCCTGGGCTGCATCCAGAGAGGTCCAGTGGGTGCAGAGGAGCCCAGAATTTCTCCCACACACTCATCAGGCCTGGGCTTGGGCTCCGCATTTCACATTCAGAGTTCAACATCAATATCATTTTTCTAAACATGGGACTTCTCTAATATGAGTCACTTTCACATGAAAAATTAGAGAGCACATAGTGATATTGCCTTAGCATTATAGCTGATATTTATCTCTTTTTGTATTTTAGGGAAGGGTCTGCAAATTGTTCAGGGTCTCAATACTAGAACAGACTCGTCATGATCTGCCTGTTTACAACCTCCCAAGAGCTGAGATTACAGTTGTTCACCATCATACCCGGTCTCAATTGCTGTCTTAGTGTGCCTTGGGGATGAGGCCAGCACAGCAGGCCTGGGGATCAAAATCCTGGCCCCTGTGTCTGTTTGCAGACAGTTTAATTCACAGAGCTATTTGGCTGGCCCTTATCTTTCATAAAATATCTGATATTTTACTCCTATAAACAATTATAGGCCGGTAAGCTAGCTCAGTGGGCTAAACACGTGCTTAGGAGAGTGCAGGGTGGGTTCAATCCCTGGCACCATGTGGCAAGAAGGCCCCATCCACAGGCACACTGAGCCCAACACCAACACCAGGCATGGTGGTGCATACCTGTGATCCCATCATTGGGGAGGCTAAAAACATGAGGATCACTATGAATCTGAGCTGCATAGTGAGACACTGTACCAAACACATTTTCAAATAAAGAATTATAAAGTAATTTTTCGAACAATTGAAAAGACTTTTTGTTTTTGTTTGTCTTTTTGATACAGCTTCTCGCTATGCAGTTCAGGCTGCCCTTGAACTTACTTTGTAGCTCAGGCTGGTCTTTAACTTGCAAAGATGCTTCTGCCTCAGCCTTCCAAGTGCTGAGATTTTAACTGTGCACTGCCACACCCAGCTACAAGTGTAAGTTTTTTTAACAATGTGAATTGAACACTGTAATAGTGTTCAAGAAGAGGATAAGGGCTAGAGAAACTTCTCAGTTTCTGCAGCTCTGTTGAGAGATTACTAGATCAAGGATAAAACAAGACCTAATTTCTATGTAGGTAAATGCAATCTCCTAAGTACAAATTCTTTCCTGAGACCCTCCAGTCCTTATTAACCTGCTTCATTGTCTCCCAAGGTCAACAGAAGAGACAAAGCAAAAACTTCTTGGCAGCATGGTGAAAGTTCCCATTCCAGGGTGATTACTACATACAAAAAAATCTAGCTTTCATTTGTATCTTATGTATTTTTTTATTTCATCCCACATTCAATGTATGGCTATCTGTGTTAAATTTTAAATGTATTAAACTACTATTTTAGCTGATTTCACCTTTCAGTGACCCTTCAAAAGCTTGTATGCCATTGTTATCCTTGGGAGTTTTATTAATGGAAGAAATGATTAAGAAGAATAAAAGTATAATAATAAAATTAATCATTTTTTCAAACTTCTTTCTTCAATGTCCCTTTGCTACACAGAGTAACACTCGTTACCCTGCAGCTAATTTATAAACAACAAAAAGAAAGCTCTTGCAGAAAGCTAAATTATAGGACATCTTTCAAAATCAGTACCTGTGATGACTCAGACATCAGGTTAATAAAACTAATTTTTCCTAAGGGTTTCACACAATTGAGGGGTTATTATCTTTTCTAATCATTTTCATTTACCTGGCTAAAAACAACTCAAAATGTTCAAGGTCGGCAGGTAGCAGAGTGCATTGAATGAATGAATAAGATGTAATTATGAGAACACCCTAGAGTATCCTATTATTTAGCAAACAACAGTAGAATGTGCAGCACCCCACATCATTATCAGCCCCTCTTCACTAAAGGGTCTTAGTCTGAGTCCCATTGCTTCTTGTCTGTTCAGAATTATGGTCTGTGAAATTGAAAGTCAGTTACTGAATTTCAATGTACGGGTTACGTATTGCTCTAGCGTCAGAGTTGGTTGCTCAAAGAAGGAAAATATGTTGTGTAGTTTCTCTGTACTTCTCTTTGAAAACTCTTTGCAGTCTCTGGAAAAGAAATACATGTCAATACAGAAACCTTTCAAAAGATACTTATTTTCACAAATGATTTATGTGTACTTCTTTAAGTTAAACATACAAGTATTTTTAAACAACAAAACATAATATTATCTTATGGATCACCATATCATTTCTGGGAAAAAAATGGAAAGACCAAGCAATAGTACTTGATAAAGTGAGGGTATCTAAGAAAGGGAGAGGATCAGTCACGTCTCTGACACACCTTTGAATGGTATTTGCATCAAGTAGAATAGAATTTTCTCAGCCAAAGATAAAACATGAAACTGAGAACAGGTAGACTAAGCCAGAGTTTGAGACTCAATCTCCCAAAGAAAAATGCATGATAAAGCAAAAGAAAAAGCTTGAAAATTGATAAAATCCACAATTGCCCAAATCCAATATCTATAATTTCTAACATAAAAACCAACATTATCTGTCATATGAAAAATAAGAAACTAAGAAAAGGAAGCACAATGTCAAAACCAAAGAAAATTAATCAATCAAGACAACACAAGATGACACACATACTGTTGCCAGCTGAGCAGTATGTCATTTTTACTTTTATTTTGATATTTCCACATATTAATTCTACATGCTAAAGGGATTCAGCGTGATATTCCCACACATGCATACAATGTATACCGAATAATTTAAAATGAGCCATTATAGAAATCCATAAAGAAAAAAAAGAATCCATAAAGAGATGAAACCAAGTATTTGTAATAAATGAAATGTGATGATACCATGGCATAAATGTAGAAATTGCTCATTAAAAACAGCCAAATTGAAACTCCAGCACTGAAGAATACACAATTTGGAACTGTGAAAATGTACTAAATGGGGTTAATAGCTATATGGAGATAACAAAGAGGAGTATATAACTAAAATAAGTCAATAAGATGAACATGTAAGGGTGGGGGAGATGGCTCAGTAGAATAAGTTCTTCCGTGACAAGCACTAGGACCTGAGTTCAATTGCCGGTTCCGAAAAAAAAAAAAAAAAAAAAAAAAAAAAAAAAAAAAAAAAAAAAAAAAAAAAAAAAAAAA
>PVKA01016091.1:0-13216 GCA_004027165.1 Ctenomys sociabilis | reverse complement strand
AATAAATACAATCTCAGTGAACTAATAAATAATATCAAGTTTTCCAACATACCCTTAACACTCAAAAACAATGGAAAGAATATAGCAGAAAATTTTATTTTAAAGTCACAGATTAATAAAATTTTGAAACATGCACATACAATGATGAAAGAAAATAAAGTAGAATAAACATGAAGAAGATGTGATAACATGTAATTATATCACTGAAACCTGAAATGGGTGTGAGGCACATGCCCATAATCCCAGCCATTGAAGTAATTGAAGCCAGAGGATCAAAAGTTCCAAGCCAACCTGGGCTCTTTATTGAGCAACTGGCTTAAAACAAACAAACAAAACCCCAAAGCCCTGAGGATCTGTTTTATTTAAAACGTTCTAGGTTAATCCATAGTATCACAAAAGGAATAAAAAGAGGAAAGAAAGGAAGGAAGAAAAGAAGGAAATAGAGGCAAAGGAGAGAATAAGAAAAATTAGTACAATAAAATGTTAGAAACAACAAGAGAAATATCATGGCTTACATATACAAGAGCAATCATCTCATTGGAAGCAGGCTTCTTAGATATTATCATGATACCAGAGGCTGGGAGTGGATGAATACAGAGTTGTGGATAAAAGAGTACAACATTTCAGACAGGGTGGAAGATGAAGTCATAAGATCAATGGCACAAATGCTAACCAGCATCAATAATAATTTATTATACATCTTAAAATAAGTGTGAGAGTAAATTTCAAATGTCTTAAAGAATGATAAATAAGTGAGAGCATGGATAATTCAAAGAGCTTAATCATTTCTCATTGTAAAAATGTATCAAAGCACTACATTATCCCCAATAAGTGTACAGTTATGATCTAGTAACCAAAAACATTAATTTTTTAGAAACCTGATGTCTGTGTGAAAAAAATGGGAATTAGAAGAAATGGAACAACTGTAAAATACTGAAAAGAAAATTATCAATATGAATCACCATATTTCCTAAACGCATCAAGGCAAAATAAAAGGATTATCTTAGAAAAGAAAATAAAGAATTTATCATCAGCAGATCCATATTAAAAGGAATACCTGTAAAACATCTTCAGGAGGAGAAAAAATAATAGCAGATGGGAAGAAACATCCTCAAAAAATGTAAAGAACATTATTAGTCATAAGAGCCGAGGTACATACAAAACTCTTAAAACACTGAGACCAGTTCAATTTACTAAGTTTTCCTGAACAGAAAAGAAATTCTGGAACAAAAAAAGCATTCCCAAAGAAATGCACTTCTGTATTCCCCACCGTATCATGTAGACAAGTTGAACGAGAGCCACAAAACAGAAAGTGACATGTAGAGAGAGAGAGAAAAAAACATTACTAATTGACCACAATAACTATTTGATCTATATGGATATGGATTCTTTAGTTTACAGTTGTGAATGGCAGATGCAAATCAGCTGTGATTAGCTACGATTCAGTTTCTTAGTTACAGAATAATATTCTCAGGTTAGGTTCCTATCTACTTGTACAACACCACAGTTCACTAGCTAAGGAGGCAACTTTTTGCCAAATTTACCAGTCAATCAGAAGGCTGGTTTAGGCCGAAATTATTTCTGCTAAATAATTTTCCTCATTTTGGTCATCTTCAAAATTTTGAGGAACTGACCAAAGTCATGAGTATGGGCACTGGTGTGAACTTTTGAGATGATAATAATGAATCTGATTTATTTTAGCATCGAGTTTACGACTAAATGTAGTTAGGCAGATCTTAAGTCTTTTATTTTCTTATTTTAGTCACAATAAATCTATCTGATATACAAAGATGCCTACATACAAGTGTATGAAACTTTTGGATGAACACAACACAATACCAAGAAATGGAAGTAAGTCTTTTCAGCAGAGTCCTCCATGAATCAAAAGATTGAAATCAAAGTTCAAAAAGGAAAGATATGGGGCTGTCAGGATAGCTCAGTGGACTACAGTGCCTGCTTAGGAAAGCTCAGGCAAGCTCAGGGACCATGGTTCGATCCCAGGCACCACATCCTGTGCCAGTCTCACCCTCAGGGCCAGCTGAGCTTGTTCTGTGTGTGGTGGTGACATGCTTGTAATCCCAGCACTGGGGAGGTTAAAAGCAGGAAAATTACCATGATTCCAAGCTTCATAGTGAGACACTGTAAAAACCAAATACATAAACAAAGAAAGCAGTTCAACAGCATCAAAGTTCCACTCATCAGTCCTTGCTTAGGGCGATGATAAAAGAGGGCCACAGTGGCACACTGTTATGGTTTGTGTCTCAATGTCTCCCACAGTCTCCTGTAATCACAGGGCCAGGCTGTTTTGGAGGTAGCTGAGTTTAGAGTTTTTGACTCTTTCATAGTGCAATGATGGTATTAAGGGTGCTGGGATTAAGGCTGGGTTATTGCTGGATCAGTACACTGATTGCATTGACACCACCCTAATCTCAGCAGTCTGGGTATGACAAAAGACGCCGGTTTCTGCCTTTCGCTCTTATTGCTTTTGCTGTCTTCTACACCATGAATGGCTGCCACCCTGCCTTGGAGGAAGCTCATTGTGGGTGGAGACTTCCACAAACTGTGAGCTAAATAGACATTTCCTTCTTTAACTTCGGATGTTGGGTATTTTGTATCAGCAGTGAGAAAAGTAACTAAGGCATACACTGAAGTGGTATTATAGGGAGATATTTAATTTTGCAATTAGTCTTATGAAAGAAGTCATAATGATCTGGTGATCCACCGAAACTACCACAAAGCATAGGAACACTTAGAGGCCTGCAATCCAATTTCTAGCTGTTCCACGATCGTATTATGTGTCCTTTCCCTGGATTAATTTCATAGTATACTTAATGAACAAGTCTAGGCAAACAGCAACATCAACCATCATTTTATTCTAATTATCCATAGTACTTAAATGCAGGATAAGGTAGAACTGTGGAAGCAGCTCAGGGGCATAGCATTTGCCTAGCATGTGTGAGACCCTGGTTTCAATGGCCAGCACTACCAAAACAAACAAACGTATGTCTTTTGGGACATCTTACACTGTGGATAAAAGAGAGAGAATAAGAAAAGGAAGAGGAAAACACACTTTTCTTCTAAACACTATGCAAGCCCCCTTACATAAACTTGAACAAAAAAGAAAAAGATTAAGAGCTGCATGGTGCTCTAGTGTGTTTGTTGCATCAAAACATTACTATCCATTTTTCCAAAGATTCTCCTACCCATTTAAATCTCTGATGTCTGATTAGCTGCAAAATTCATAAATTTTCACACTGACAGATTTCACTATATAACCCATAAACCAGCATCCCACTCTACCCACGGACTAAGCCCAAAGGAGTCTCACTGGAACATTTTCTAAGTGGAAATCAATACATATTCATCTATTTAAATACAAATACGCAGATTATTAATTGACTCCTTTGACTTATAATAAAAGGAAATGTTCACAACTTTACCCTTGGCATTTGTGAGGTAGAGGTGATCAAGGCCAAACCACAAGAACTAAGCTAGTGAAGTCAGAACAGAGTAGGCAAATTCTTCTCTGCCTGAATATAGGGAGCGGAAAAGAAGGGCATTTGCACAAAGGCCAGCTGATTCTGCTTGTGCAATAGGTTTTCATACCTTCTGAACAAGGTCCAGTGGGAATTTTCCTTTACATGATTCATTTTCAGCATTTTGTAAGGATGCATAACCACATGCTCTCTCAAGGAAGTCTACTAGATTTAACCCAGTGACACTACATAAGGCAATATTTGCACCCATATGAGTAGTTCCTAGGTTTTGTACAAGCAGTATACTTGTTTGAGTACCATCTGGATGGGTTTTCTATACCTATAGCATTTAGACTGCCAATTGGAAAGATCTTCTAATAATGTATCTAGACAAATAAGTGGTATTGAAAAACAGCATTGACAGCTCTTCATTCTAACTTTCAGGTTTTAGGGTGTTTTATATTGGGAAAAAAGATTAAACTTCAAAGTAGTGGTATAGTTTCCTTGTCATTTTGACATTAGTCCACATACCCAAAAATTACTCTGGTTTCTTGCTAAAACACAGGCTTTTGCTAAAGTCATTTAGAAATCATGATCTCATAAATTCTTTAGGTAGGAAAGGGAAAAGGTTATCATGACACACAATGAAAAGAATAGGATCAATGAGACCTTTATGCTGACAAAGAAGTTTTGCTCTTTGATTTGGTGTGAGTCCAAGTCTGCTGTCAACTGATGCCATGGAATTTGCCTGTTAAATTTACCATAAGGTTTCCAAGAGATGTGTACTTCTAAGAGTCTGGGGTAAACTTTTGGAATTACAAGATTTGAACCCAAGACAAATTCCTAAAGCTCTGGAGCAGTGTGGGTGGGGGAAACTCCACAGAATCCTTTCCACCAAGATTCAGGAGCACTCTTTCATTGATCCTTTCTCCAGAAGACACTGTCACTTCATTCCAGATAATGAAAATTTTGACTATCCCTGGTCATTCATCATGGGAACTGTGTTTTATCTGTTTACAATATCATCTGGCCAATATATTAAAGTGTTCCAATGCCTACTCCTGTCAGAATTCTAGGGAATGGGAGGTACATGAGAGGCTATTACTAAGGGCCTAGGCATTCCAGTAACTATTTCATAAGACTCAATCTATGTTTCACAGTAGGAATGGACCTGACTATCATTAAAACCAATACTAACACTTGTGACCAAGATAGCCCACTGATGCAGGTAATTGCCAATTTAAATTTCAAGATGCCATTGTGCCCTTAGTGGCAATAGTAATGCCATTGTTCTTATAGCAACACACAACTTTACCAGTAAAATGGCACTAGAAATGTTTCTAAGATTCCACATAAATAAAATATATTGTCTAATAATTTCTCAGCTACTATTGTAGTATCAGTCATCCTAAAATAGAAAGCTTCTATCTAAACAGAAAATAAACAAAGTATTGAAGTTGGAAGCTGAATAAAATTCAAATGGTCCACAACTGACATAAAGCTATCACCTAAATTTCTTACTGCCTTTCCAGGACTATGTGCATGATGAAGAAAACACTAACCATTAAAAAAGTCTAAAAAATATTAGGGGCTGGGGAGATGGCTCAGTAGAATAAATGCTTGCCTGGCAAGTGCAAGGGTCTGAGTTCAATCCCTGGTTCTGAAAAAAAAAGAAAAGAAAACAATATTAGATAAATTACCTAACCAATATTTTTCCATAATTTGACTCACTTTGCCTAGTCTACAATGAATGGAGACTGGAAGAATTTTACCAATGAACACCTCACCTACTCAGTAGTGATCAAGTAATCCTTCAGGATTTCCATGTGTCCATGTTTGAATTGCATTTGGATTCTCTTAAATGTTAATTTTGCTTTTTTGTGTAATGAATACTGTATTTTTTATTTAGTAGATCATCATAGAGAAGTTGTCTTAGACCATCCTTAGGAATTCATTCAAATTCTTTACCTTAAAATTTTTAACTATTAGGATTAGTAGGAAAATCTGTCAAAGCTTTGAATGGTATTTAATTAATTTTTCTTCCCAGTTGTGTTAGCAGTTTTATGGAATTAATATATTTTTGTCAACAGAGTTGAGAGAATTATTTCCTAATATAATGCTGTGGTCTGATTTCATCAGTGTACTTTTGATATTAAGACTCACACTCTTGTAAAAACCTATAAGTCTCTTCCTGTGTTAGCCAGCTTCACCACATGTAAAATTCCCTTTGTAACATTCATCTTCCACAAATCTATAACTTTCATATCCATTAAACGTTCCCCTATATTTCTTCAATTCCCATTCTGGAATATCTTAGTCATTGTGCTTTAAGGTAAAACATTCAATCTTCATATCTCTATAAAATATCCTTACAAGCTTAGTATTTCCTTGTCAGCAGCACATCTTGCTTTCCCTTTATATTTGAAAACAGTTTTTCCTCTCTATTATGTATAGCCATTTCAGTTACACACAACAGTTAAAATCTTAACCTATGTAACTTCAATTTCCACTGAGTACCAGGAAATAATTAATTGTGTACTGTTTATTGCACTGGCAATCTAGAGATTGGAAAACTTATGAGTCATAATGTCTGGACTCATAATCATATCCTTTGTCATAATACAGTTTGTTGATCATTGGCTATTTCTGAACTGCTCCAAATATATCTAATTTCTCTGTTATACTAAATGTCAGGGAAAACAATTTTTTTCTGTATTCCTTCATGATTTTTTATAGGTTATAGAATTAAATTATATTTTATGCAGTTTCAAATTTTCATCTTTGATGATAAAAGTTAATTTTTTTTTCTAAACAGGAGGAATATCTCTAGCTCAGTGGATTAAAGCACTTGCAAGCAGATGCAGGAGCCAGAGGTTTGACTGCCAAGCCTGCCACCCCCAGGATTCACTGAAAGGGCAATTGAGACTGGGAGTGGTAGTGTGTGCCTATAATCCCAGCTCTTGGGATTCTGTAAATAGGTAGATCACTACAAGTCTGATCTAGTAGTGAGACCCTGAACACCCTGTAGATCCTTAACTAAAATACAAAAAAAAAAGAAAAGAAAAAAAAGAACATCTTTTATGTGGGAGCTTTGTTTTACTTATGTCTGTGTCATTCACTTTTTCATAATAATTATACCTGGGTCGCTTACACACTCATCACTTTAAGTTTTTCTAAGAAGTTCTGTAAAAATAGATGTAATGTAAGTTTATTTTATCATAAAAATCTAGATTTTAAGAAGACATACACTTTCATTAATCACTTGTTGGAAATGCTAATGACATTACTGTTTTTATTAAAATAACATCTTATATAGCAGAGATTACTCAAGTAATCTCTTTGAAAACAACTGCACCAGTTCTTAGTGTGTGTGTGTGTGTGTATACTTTGTCATCTAAATAAATTAAATGGAGTTCTTCAAATTTAACTTTTCAATATTATTAATAGAAAAATTATTTTATATTATACACACAGAAAAATGTGCATAAATATATTGACAGACATAGACATAGACATTATAAAATCAGACATGATAGGCATTTCAGGTTTAAATATGATAATTATAAACCAAGAAAGGAAAGTATAAGGAAAAGCCAAGATAAGGCAATTTTTCCAGGAAAAATGCCTTGGACAAAAGTGATACTTACTGTACTGCTTGGGTTGCAGCAAGCTGCGTGAGAGGCAAGGAAATCACGACACTCTAATGGATTGCCTTAGAAAGCAACACTGGTAGGGATTCATCGAGTGGTGCTAGTAGAGAGGCAGCGGTAAGTTGAAATGTTTCACATGAAAAAAGAAAGAAATGTTTCAGATGGATATTGGCAGAAGACAAATGAACATCGTATAATGTTCTTTTCTTACTGAAAGGTGCTGAATTTGACTCTAATTTGATGTGTAATTAAATTTCTCACATGGACCAAATTCACAAGTCTCTTGTGAAGTCTATCAAATGTTGCAGAAAGTAGAGGAAACATCTTCTCAAATCCTTTCACAAGTTATGTTATACTTATGCCTCTGAAACAACTAGATTTTGAATGGCTCCCAGAACAAGCAGGAACTTTACATCAAACTCTTGGGACAGTACATCCAATGATATGCTTTTTTGAAGACTGTGAGGATTTTAGAGCAAACTCTTTCCATCCTATGTGGACAACTACTCTTCTTTCGAGAAACAGCTCACGGCCTGCTACTGTGTCTTAGTTTAGGCTGAATACATCTGAACTATGGGCCACCAAGTTGTGGTGCAAACAGATATTCCAATTATAAACTTCATTTTATGGGATCCAATCCACCACGATCTGTAGTTAAGCTTTCAAAGCAGGATTCTATCAGCAGATGGAAATGCAATATACGTGATTGGACATAAGTAGAACTGAAGCCACAAGTAGGCTAGTTTAAGCAGTACGAATGTCCATGGTCCTCATTAATATTTTGCTGCATTCTCTCTCCCTATATTTATAACCTTGTGGAAAATTTCCAAAGGTAATTTGATAGAGAAAAGTTTCAGGCCTGGTTTGCATGTGATTCTGTGTAATGTGTGGACACCACCCTAAAAGGGAAAGCTACAGCATTATAGGCCCGTTTAAGGTACATCCTTGTAAGAGAATGATGAAGAGAAATCCTACCAGTAGACAGAATATTAAGCAGGGCACCTTATTACACACTTTGGTTAGAAAAAAGAAATATGATTACTTAATGATCCATATGTTCAGATGGATGGTCAAGAATATGCAAAGAATGTGAATTGAAAGCTGGTAAAGAGGTCTAGACATCCAGGAATGAGCAAAAACCTGTTCATTTTTGTGCCCTATGTTATTTTTTTATAATTTTATTTTATTGAGAGGCATATCAATGAGACAGTTTCAAAGCTAATTAATAGGACGTTTTCAGTAATTAATACATTTTATACTGTTATCTTTTCAATGATTATCCATAGTACAAGAAGTAGACAGGATATCCTGTCCAACACTATTACTATAAAACTCTCTTCTCATAGAATCAAGTGAAAGTAACTGTATTTCTATCCTAACTATTCTGTATATACAAATACTATATGGTCCTTCCTTTGTATCCCCTTTTTTTATTAGTCTTGTCAGACATGAGTATTCTATTGACATTTAAATATTATACATGCTTGAATTCAGCAAAACATTCCAATACAGTCCAGCAATCCACAATAGTAGTGGGTTTTCCACAGAATTTGTTGGCTAGAGTCTTTTACAGCTCAGCATATCAGTATGGCTTTACTTTATATAACTCGTTTTTATACTTTTCTAGTTGCCTTGTTTGATTTTGATTATTGTATTTTTTTTAGTTGAACTGTTTTTCAGGAGAGATTTAATTTTTGTTTTTGGTGCTGAGGACCAAACCCAGGGCTTCCAGCTTGCTAGGCAAGCATTCTACCGCTGAGCCAAATCCCCAGCCCCTGTTTTTATACTCTTCTGCCTGACAGTTGAGACAAACATAAAGTAAGACCTATATAACAAGAAATGTAACTTTTGTATCTGATAAGGTCAGTCAAGTCCACCCAGGATTTATCCTGTAACCTTGTACCACAATTTGTAGATCCTTTGTCAGTGTAAGCCATGTGGATGAGTCACAGTAAATAAATATATGAAAAAATGCTCCACATCACTAGCCATACATGAAATGTAAATTAAAACAACACTGAGATACCATCTCACCCCAGAAAGAATGGCTATCATAAAGAAATCAATCAACAACAAATGTTGGAGAGGCTGTGAGGAAAAAGGGAACACTTCTCCACTGCTGGTGGGAATGTAGACTGGTACAACCATTGTGGAGATCAGTGTGGAGACTCCTCAAAAGAGTGGGACTGGAAATCCCATTCAAGCCAGCTACCCCCCTACTGGGAATTTTCCCAGAGGAACTAAAAACATTCTATCATAATGATATATGTGTACCTACGTTTATAGCAGTACAATTTGTGATAGTCAAATCTTGGAAACAACCAAGATGTCTGTCACATGAGGAATGGTTGAAAAAGATGTGGCCTTTCTATATAATAGGGTATTACTCAGCTATAAAGAATGATAAACTTGAAGCATTTATATTGAAGTGGAGCCACTCAAAGATATACTCATAAGTGAAATAAACCAGACCCACATGTGCAAATATCATATAGTCTCCCTAGTATAAGAACTCAAAAGAAGAAATACAAATAGAAAGGTATAACACAAGCAAAAGGAAAGCGAGAACTTGAGGATTGGGCAAGGAGAGGGCAGGCAAGCTGGGAAGCAGGACAGGGACAAAGCCATACATCTGTATGTACAAGATGGGTAAGGCAGTGATCCCGAGAAACATCAGCAGGCTTTTGAAAGTAGCAATCAATTCATAGGATTCTCACCCTGACTATCTATGTCTACTGGTATCTGTGAACCAAGCATCTGCACTGAAGATAGCAATGTGTAATAGAAGGGTCACACTTCGAATTCCTGTCGTTCTGGTCTGCTAAATACATTCGTCTTGTCATGACAAACCAATTATTACCATACTGTCTCCCGAGTAAAAGTTTTTTTTTTTTTTTTTTATGGGTAATAAATGAAAAAAAAAAAAGACAAAAAAAGTCACAGGATGGTCCTCCTACAATGCTGTATGTGGTTAGATTTCTAAATTTCTGTATAAAAATATGTGTTTATTCCAATTTTTGTAAATTTTTTTCCTCATATTCTGTAAGGACTTAAAGTTCAATACATCAATACTTGATGGAAAATACCTGTCAACACAAAGGAAACTCTGCCACAGAAATAAGTTTTACTTCAGCTATCCCAACCCAGGCAGTCTTCATAAATGATAACTGTATGTTATATACACAAACATAACTTACACTAGAAGTACATATGTATTGTTCCCCTGTACTTTCTTGTGGGGCACAGTTGATATCTTTTTTTGTTTTCCTGTTGTCATATTGGAACTTTGAGGTCCTGTTCACCTATCAGCTCACCAGTGTGCTTCACAATATTTTTTGCATATTTCCCTTAGAAGAAACATTTTGTTTTTCCTCTGCTGTAAATGATCTCTTATGAGCTCCACTTCCAACCATCAAGGAAAATTTCTCTGTGATAACAATGGCTGATATATTATCTATTTTTATCAACAAATCTGTAACATATGAATTGTTCTAAGTTACCCTGTTTCTGTCTTGCTTCTGATTTTTATTCCTGCTTTTGTTTTTATAGTTCAAAATAAAATAAAGCTATAAAAATTAAAAAAAAGAAAATACCTGTTCCACGTTATGCCTAAGACGTTTGATATTTAGACGGATCTAGTTTTCCAATTATTCTTTCATTTGAGAAAATGAAGATGACAATGCTATTTGCTGAGATTTCAAATGTTAAGCCAGGATTTAAATTTCATAGCATATCTCTTGTGAATTCTATCCACGAGTCATCACTGTTTCTTCATGTAAGCTAGTTTTTTCTAACATCTGCTTTGTTCAAAGTCAATGAATATAGTGATTGTGTATTCACAATCAATGTGGCTATCCCATAGACTATTATTTTCCACATTAATTTAAACTTAATCTAGGCTTATATTCAATTTTAGTTTCATGCTCTAATTTGTTTCAAAAATTATTCAGTCACAAACATATTTTGTTGCTGTCCATCAACAATAATATGAATATGGATTGATTAAATGCTTGGAAACCACTGGAGGAAAAGAAAATGTGACTGAACTGAATAGCAGAAGGCACCAAAGCTCCCACGTAATCTACCTTGATCTGTAACCGGAGAAAGCTCTGTTAATTAATCATGTGTTCACAGCAGAAAGTTCACAATAAGGTACAGACGCTGCCAAGGATGGTAGCAAGCCAGGAAAGTGGCTATGATGCCAGGGCACTTCTAACATCAGCCATAAACATTTCCTGTAGTAAATTGGCGAGTGTTGAAATTCTGATATTAGAGAATTTCTCTGCTCCATTAAGCCTGATGGGCTTATTAAAACATGGGTATGAAAAAAGTCATGCTTTCAGATTAATCATCTTGGTGGGCTTATTATATCTTAACCTGAGAGCAGGACTAGCTAGAGAAAGAGAAGGTAAGTAACTATGAGTACACCAAAATTTAAGCACAGGACACAGGTGCAAACGATAAATGGAAGACTACATACATATGAAGCAAACTTAATTTTCACTTTGAAAAAAATTTCTCTTTTTTAAATTTATTTTTTATTTTATTGAAGTAAAAATATCAATGAGACAGTTTTATGACATCTTAATAGGGCAGATTCAATAAATTAATACATTGCAAACTGTTTTCATAATGCTTTGGTGTCGTATAAGGTGCATACATGATATCATACTTACAGACATTATTATAGCAGATGTCTCTTATCAGTAAATTAAGAGAGTGTAGCTGCGTACTTATCTTATTTTTGATACCTGAATTATATCACAGATTCAATAATTAATACTTTCTACCTTGTTATTTTCCAAAAAATCTCTCTTTTGAAAAAAAAATCCAAAGCCTCCTAAGTAGCCTCATGTTGAAAATAGGAGAAATACAAAAGTCTGATTAGAAAAGACTAAAGGATAAAAGACAAATCAAATAGGAATTATTTTACAACAATACATTAAAAGACCTTCAGTATATGTCCTTGAACATATACTGAAGCACTGGCAGTGAGCTAGAATTATACTAAGTGCTCATCACAGACATTGCCTTTCCAAACAGTCTTTCTCTTCTTCTTTAGTTATAGAACTCCAGTTGCAACCTGGGAACATCAACACTAATATTTAAGACTACATATCCCAGCTTTCCCTGCATATGGTGTAAATTCTTTACAGTGTAATGCAAAAGGTCACACTCCATAAATAATGGTTGGTGTTTATTCAATTCACTGCAGCAAAATAGAGATGCTTGAAGATGACAGCTATAGTAAAGTAGAGTCATAGAAACATATTAAGGGACTAAATCCTCATCTGTTAACCCATAGGTAGCACTGAGGCAAGGAATAAGTTTCATGAAGAAATGAGGAAGAATATGCCATGATGTAAGAAGTACCTAAGAAAAAAATAAAATCATGTAATCTAAACAACACTCCCTTGACAAAAGCTGTGATCAACAATGATGTTTTTTTTAATTTTTTTCCATTTATTTTTATTTTATTAAAATACAAATGTCAATCAGACAGTTTCAAAACACCTTAACCATACAGAGTCGATGAATTAATACATTGCAAACTGTTTTCATAACGTTTTGGTATTGTACAAGGTGCATACATGATATTATATTTACAGGTTTTTTTATAGGTGAAATTACATCAAAAATTCAATAATTATTTACCTAGTGGATGACCATAGCACTAAAAGCCGACATAATATCCTGTCCAACCACCATTAGTGCAGATCTTGCCTCTCATAGAATTATGTAGAAGCACAGCGTTATCTATCCCAACTGTACTGTCTATACTCACACATCCTGATTTTTTCTTTCTACAACCCTTCCTTTGTCTACACCAGTCAAAAGTGGGCACTCCATTGACATTCAACTACCTTAGGTGCTTGAACTCGACACCACATTCCAACACAGTCCAGCATTCTGCAACCATAGGGAGTTATTCAAAGAAATTGTCGACCATATCCATTTACAGCTCAGCTTAATATTATGGGCTCATGATGTATACTTCATTTTTATACTTTTATACTTTTCTGCTGGATGGTTAAGACCTAGGTAGATCAAAACTTATATACCAACACATGAACTTTATATTTCCTATGT